>ML807330.1:60939-86637 GCA_009831015.1 Picea engelmannii
CTAGGTTGGGTGACATTTTATTAGGGGAAAATTTTTAAATCTTCCTTAACATGTTATTTGTCCTAAAGGCATCTAGGTTTATCCAATTATTAAATAGCAATGTGACGTGCCCTTTAGGATGCACTAGGTGCTCCAAGGGTGCCACTCGCCTCTTTTTGTTTCTCTTGCGCGACGTGTCCTTTAGGACGCACTACATGCTCCAAGGGTGCCACTCACATTCGTTCATTTTTCTTGCCCGACGAGCCTTTCAGGATGCACCACGTGCTCTAAGGGTGCCACTCATCTCCTTCCATTTTTCTTGCGGGACGTGCCCTTAAGGATGTGGCACGTGCTCCAAGGATGTCACTTGCCTCTTGACTGAGTTGGTAGACATCAAAAACCCCTGGAGTCAATACTCCAACAGGTGATATTGTGGGAGACAAAGGGCCTCTAAGGAATAAGTCCTCTGCCTTATTGCGCGCTCCTTAGAATAATCATGTACGATTGTAACAGTCTTCCCTCACGACACTGTGGGTCCTCTCAAACTAGGTATTCGTTAACCTATAGATTGAACCACGATAAGAGTGCTAGTAGGATGTGGAAGGGCTATTGTCCACACCTCTCCCTCAACATCTCTGGTAGTCCTGTGTGATCTCTCTACTCCACATGTGAGTCTATTCGGCAAGCTATATTCATCCTACATCATCAATGAATCATGACAGAAGTATATCCATAATCATATCATCTAATCAGATGCACTAATATCACATATAAAATAATCAAACCCTAATAGTTCACTCCCTGACTCGATCTAGAGTCCAAGCAGTTCCATCGATGCTTGAGCATCCTCAAGGTCGAAAATCCTTGACACTCAGTAAACCGAGTTAATAACACTTGTCTATGTCAATGCAACAAAACAACATGTCATCAACCCATAATGCCTCATAAGCAAAATCAAATTCTTAATAGTATAATAATTTGGATCACTTACAAGTAAGTGTCCTCAAAGAATAAGTTCGCTTAGTGCACACAAGAGCGGGATGTTACAGTTAGTCCACATATTTTATTTTTCTTGAGATCTTAGTTGGCTAACAAAGCCCTAAAATCCATTAGGGTAGATTATACCAAATGGACTGGGTTAAATAGACAACCCCAGATCAGATCTATCCTTCCAGTTAAGGCTGTTCCATAATCTCCCATCAACAAATGGCTCAAGAAAGAGGGGTGAGGTAAATTTAATGATTAAATTTTTTACCCCTCATCCTATCATAATTCCAGATTTATAAATTTTTCTTCTGTATCATCTTGAAATGCACTAGAAGGCATGCGAGACTGACAAGTTGGCCTTGCAGGAGTCTTTGTTCTGAATGTATTTAATTCACCATGGCTCCCCAACTCATTGTGTTGGAACATGATTTCCACTTCTCATTACCTGATATTCCCCAACTCACCTTTGATGGTGGGGTAAATGTATCTACAAAATACCATCTTAATAAGTTTTGTTGTAAATGAATCAAGCATGATATTTCTGATTTAAATGTTTTATGCAGATTGTTCTCTTTTCCTTTCATGGGTCATATTAAAAATTGGTTTCAGTCTTTTCCATCATATCATATTGTTGATTGGTTTCAATTTGTAGAGGAATTTTTAGATTCTTTTGAAATCTATGATTACAATCGATTATGTGAAGAATTTCATGCTCTACTAATCAATGATGATTCATCTCCAAATAGATTTTCAACAAGAATACATCAATTTCTCTATAAATTTAATCTTGATCATATGTCATTTGTAATAAATCTCCTCTCTGATGCGTATGCCCCTTTCATCCAGTCATATTCAATCATGAATGATGAATCAGTTACAAATCCTGACACCCAATTGCAAGATGAATTTTGTTTGCAAGATGAGAGGAATCCATCAGAAAACATTGAACAAGCAAGGGAGGTAGAATCTATTGAAAATATTCTCACTAACAATCAAATTGTTTTTTCCTCTTAACCCTTGCATCTTCAATCCTCAACTATTGTGGAAGGAGATTATATTGTGGGTCTAAGTATACATCCATATTTTTCTAACTCTTGCTCTAATCAGTAGTTAGACTCAATTATTGAAGAAAACTTAGGTGATGAAAATGATCCTAAGCATTCTAACATTCTAATGAAATAGATTAGATATGTAGACCTATAATTGGAAGAATAAACCTTAAACCTTCATCCCCAAATCATACCTTATACACATGAAATATTAGATGTTTTTCATGAAAGTTTTGAATTGTCTATCATACAAGAGGCAAATTTATATGATCGTATTATATTGAAGGATTTATAACCAAAAGAGAGTGAAACTGTCAAGGCAAGTGAAGATGAATGTCTTGAGAATACCATTGTTAATTATCATAGCTCAAGATAATATTTTCATGTGATGATTTCTAATTCATTTTACTCTTTATATCCCGATCACAATCTAATCTTTTCGATATGTCAATATTTGGTGAAATTATTTTCAAACATAACATTTATGAAGTCGAATTTGACGCTCTTTCACTTTCATCACTCGCATGGGAAAAAAATATGTTGCAAGATGATTCTACACAATTTATTTTATAAAAAGACAATGCATTCATTATGGAGATCCAAGATTCCATATTTCATATTCATTCATTGATTAGATTAAACTCTCTTGATTCTACTACATATTTGGAACCAATTCATATCATGAAAAGGTATAATCAAACCAAAAATTTGATTTCTATAATGAATCTTCGTATGATGTAATTATCAATTGTAGAGATGACTCATCAAACTGATAATTTGGATTCTAAGTTTCATGATAGGATTGAAAAATGGCTTCATAATTCATATCTAATAAAATATTTAGAGTAATGTTAATGTCATGCCTACTTTGTTTCTTATTGAAAATCTAGGGGGTAAGCATGACATGTTTTTTGCATATCCTCCATTCGAAGAAATTCATGAACAGGTGGAGAATTGTCAAGAGAATGGGGAATTTCCACCTTGGAAGATGGTTATGCCAGGTCCCCATAATTTTGGCAAGTTTTCTGAGTCTAGTTACATTCTTCCATGCTTTTGTGATCTGTATCATGACAAATTTGCATATTGGATGGAGGGTTTATATATTAAAAAATTTCGACAGAATGGTAAGGATATACTTACATTTTTTCTGAATGAAGAACATAAAGGTAAAGGTAAGTATGTTGTATTTATTTTTATTTCTGAAATACTTCAATCCATATTACTAATTGGAAATTTCTTTGTCTTTGCAGGATTGGAGTTACTTCAATGGTTACATTGGAAATTCCATTTCACTTAGTTCATGTAGAGTAGAATAGTGTAGAGTAGACTTAGGAATAGGTTAGATTTTATTTTCTTTCTTTCACTTTGTCAATTTGAATAAGTGAAACAAGGCGTCACTTTCAGGACGAAGGGAAATCATCATTCAAGGAAGTCTTATCTTCTTTTCTTTTTCATTACTTATTTCCTTGTTTATAAATTTTAAGAGTTTCCCTTCAAGTCATATCTTTAAATTTATTATTATTTCAGCTTTATTGCAGAGCTTTTTAATATGATCATTATTTAAAAACTATCAAGTAAGGATAATCTGAGTAAACTAATTAAAAGGATCTCAACTTATGATTATATTACATTTAAGATTACCTTTAAAAGGTCGTATCTTAAAATAATTTATCAATACATACAAATTAGCTTTGCAATGTTTATATGGTCATTTCTCTACAAATTTTAAAAATCGTAATGTTGTAAAGGAGACTAGTGATAGAAAATTGAAATTGGTTTTAGTCTTAACTTCTTGAATGGACCTAACATGTTTTGAAAATGACAAATCATGATAGGAAACTCTAATAAAGTCATCATTTATTTGTTTCATGTACATAATCCATAATATAGATGGCATTATTAGATTAACATTTTATGCAGCAAATGACAATTTTGATACTAATTCTTCATCTGAAGGAAATAAATACATTTAAAGGGTTTCTCTACAATCAATTTGATTGATCAATTTTTATTTTATGAATTGATATAATTATCCCCTTTACGATATAAATTCCTTCTATTTTATGATAGAACAAAAAGATTTCACATTACATTTTCACATAAGATGTGAGTCATATTGATAAGGCTTGTTCTGATTTAATTTTGTTTTTTTCATTGTTCAGATTATATTACATTTCCTATCATTTTGTTTTAAAATTTGTTCGATTAAAGATAATTTTCTTAGCTTATTTCATATTCTTGTATTCTCAATATTTTTGGTGTGACAATCAATTGTTTTTGGGTTTTAAAATATGAAATGTTGATTCTATTATGACTATCAAATTTTAAGATTAATGGATAAGGATTTATTAATCCCAAAATAAATGGTACTCTTGTTTAAGTATGTCATCCAAGATTTCATCATCCTTAAGTTTTATGTTTGAAGAAATCTTTTGCAAGGTAATTTTCAAGAAGAGAATCACCCTACTCGTGGTTGAACACTTTCTAGGTTTTACCTTCATATTAAAATCTATATGCATTGCTTACTTTTCCTTTTGATTATTACAAATTAAGTACAAAATCCTATATTTATAGAATTTCTTCAATTATGTTTTAATCGGTTCCCTATTTAGGTACAAATGAGGGAGGCTTCTATTGTTATTATCTCAAACCTCTTAATGCCATCCCATACTCTTAGGGAGTAAAGTTTGCTTCCCCATCCATTAAGTAATCTGTAATGAGATTAACATTAATCATAGTGCAACCTTTTTCATATAACAAATGACATTTAAGGGGTTAGTTGGAAGATAGGAGGTCTCATTACGAGCCGACCTATCATGATAATGGGTATTTATGGTATGACATTACCATCATCTGGTCACCAAGCCAGGGTAATGGCTCTTGGTTACATGACTAAGGGAAAGGAGGTCTCATCACGAGCCGACCTTTTCATTTCTGTATATATTTGTGAATGATGTTGTCACTCTCTGATTACCAAGTGAGGACAGTGGCTTCCAACTCATTCTTTATAAAAGTAAATAAAGTAATTTATAACAAAAGATTTATAATCTACGCATATTTAACTAGTGGATGGGATCAAAGTAGCTAAATGGGTTAAAATGTATCTTTGTCGAGGCTATGGATGCATCCTGGTTGTAGTGGCTATGTCTATGGTATTAGAGATAAACTATAATATAACATCTTCTATTCATCATGAATTTTTCCTTAGGGTGTGTTCCGATGAATAATATATTTTGTAGGAAGTTTGATCAAGGAGGACTCGTCTTTGCTTTTTGGGTAATCGTTAAAAAGGTTATCTTTTAAAAATCAATTGCATCTAGTTAAAACTTTGAAAGGTTCACTTGTTAATGTGGTACACATGTTTCAGGACAAACTTTATTTTTGTCAAAATCTTTTTCTTTTGTCTTCTCGTACATGTAAATATTTTATTATCTAGCCAGAGATAACTGCTTCACCCAGTAAGTCGCCATTTGTTGGGCCCCAACAACCCCCTTCTTTTTCCTTAATCAAAATCTAGGGTGTCTTGAAATTTTACTTGGATTCTTCATTTGTTTCCCTTTGACATGATTGGATTGGTATTGGTTTGCATTGTTTCGAGGTTGGTTTGAGTTTATATTCTTTTCTTTTGTTTGGTTTGAATTTCATGAAATTTAAACGCCGTTTCATTTTTCTTTCTAGAGAGTTTTGATGTTGATGGATGAGCTTCATAATTTGGGAGTTTTTATTTTGACACATCTTTTCTATGACATTTGTTCACATTTGACCAAATTTGAATGAGGGAGAGACGAACGTAGAAATCTTAATCTAAACGAAAACCTTTTTTTTTTATCAACTGTTTACTTTCGTTTAAATTATGATTATCTTTTCATCTTTTTCTCATTAGAAATCATTTTCACAAAATCATTTGGTGGGTTTAATTAATTAAATTATTTGGTCATTTTTCATCTCATTTGAAAAAAAAATAAAAAAATTATCTATCATTTGTTTGATTTTATGGAAACCCAAAATTAATATTTTTTCTCCTCTCCATCAACTTGAAGCTTCTAGAATTTTAAGATCATATTTGAAAGGAAAATATAAACAATATTTGTTTAGAACTTATAGTTAGTTTAAATTCATTTTAATTTTATTGTTCTAGATTTTGTTTTATTCACAATTTTTAGGTTATTAATTTTGTTTCTTTTTGTTTCACAAGTTTCTATTATCAGTTATCTGGTATAAATATGATTATGGATTTATTTTATTATCTAAATATGCTCAAGATAATTGATCCAAAATAATATTGGGTTGCTGAAAATAATTTATGAGAAACAACATATAAGATTTGGAAATGCATTCAAGAGCAAACAAACGATTTTGCATGACTAGTTTCAGCCAAACCGTGAGGAATCTAAAGAAATGGTTCAAACATCATCTCCAGAATGGAGCCATTTAGCTCATGCACGAGAATTTTCCCAAACAAATGCATGATTTGAGAGATATTGGTGTCTCTTTACAAGGGAAATTTCAGGTGGCAGAAATTATTAGTGACGCCCAAACTGTTCATTCATTGTATAAATATTTGATAATGTTCAAAGCGATGGAGATGGAAGAATTTCATAGGAGGATTTTCATCCTTTCTTTTTTTTATATTATTTATTTTGTAAATTTTTTTTTTCAAATGGAGTAACAAATGGTTGGACTTTTGGGAGAATGGATGAGTATTTTCGAAGAAGAATATGAAATTCCAGGTTGCTTAATGGCTTTTTTCCTTTGATTAAAATGGTTTTGTTTTTATTATAATATCTTCATATTATTTGAGTAATTGATTATACATTGATTTAAATTAGCTTTAGTTTGTTTTATCAATACATCGTTAATTTCTATCATTTATGTATTAATTTTTTCAATCTTTAAGAGTCTATTATCCCAAAAATTCTTCCTGGACCATATGATGAACATATTTTGTTGAAACTATATGAGAAATCAATTTACTCTTTGGCTTTCATCCTATGTAGACCGTGTAGTGTTTTTCCATTGTCTTCTCATATAATTTCTTGATGTGAAATGTTATATGTGTAAAATCAACTTTAGTCAGTTCTGCACATAATATTTTATATCATTCTTTTCTTTATGCTATTCATTATCTTTTGGTTTAGTTTATATCTGTGACTGATCATCTATTCAAGTATTTTGAGTTTACATATGATGCTATATAGCTGGTACCACCATTCCTGAGAATTGAAATTTCTTTCATTTTTAGTTATTGGACATTTCAAGGTCGCATGATATATAAGTATTTGTCTTTCTTTCATCATAAGCACATTCCAGAATATGAAACACTTCCTTTAATTTCTTTAGGAAGTATTATGGTTTCCTTTTTCATAGGTTTACACTTGACATGGGTTAAGAGGAGATCATACAAATACAAAAGGATGAATTTATCTTAGTACTGTTGATCAGTGAGAGATTAGTTAGCTTATTATTTATTTAATTTGTTGATTTTTGAATGAATAATGATTGCATCATTTAAACATTAATTTTCTTTGTCTATTTTCGTTATATAAATTTACAATCTTATTCATTCATTCTTTATCAGTTTGGTATTTCGAGTAATAATTTTTTTTTGTTTATATTTAATATTGTTTAGATCGATTATCTTAAAACCATTAATTTCACAAGGCTTTGCTTAAACCTTGTAAGTCAAGTATATAACTATTGTACATAAACATTGTTAGTTAAGTATTTGTAAGTAAAGTGTTGATTGTTAGAGTTGTATCTTTTGCTATTCCATATATTTTAGTTGTCTTGGGATCTTAGTTGGCTAATAGATCCATAAAACCCATCAAGGTAGATTATACCAAATGGCTCGGGTTAAATATATAACCCCATATCAGATCTATCCTTCTAGTTGACGGTGTTTCATAAACACCCATCAATAGGTAATTACTTCCATGTGTCCTCTCTCGATCAATGGTGAGTATTTAATACACTCTTTAGAGCTTCGGGATTTTCACCTTCATCACATTACATTCCTTCTTAACATTGAATTCACGAACCTCTTAACTTCTCCGAGGTCCATGTAGTATAATTGTCATCATATAATATGGTGACACATGGCATTGGTACAACATACATACCAAATGCATGAAACAAATTGACATGTGTCATGATTACAGTGGTCCACATCACCCTAGGTGATGTCATCATGCCACATCACTTCGAAATTCTTTGACTTCGGAACTTTGGGACTTCGGGTCTTCAAAATATTTTACCTTAGCATACCTCAAATATCATGAACTCATAATTTCTGATCTACTTTACCTTTTGGGCCCAACATGGTAAAACAATAAAAAATTAAGTTGGCGGCACATGGCCCCACATGTCGGATTGATTTTGGTCCAACAAGCTCATCAAGATTACTATTCTAACTAACACATGGCAGGACTAAGGAAGTCCACATCACCCTGGGTGATGTCGTCATGCCACGTCACTTTGGGACTTCAGGCTTCAGGAGGTTTCACCTTAGTACACCCTCATTTATTGTCAAAACATAATTCCTGAACAAGTTGATTTTTTGACACGTGTTTCCTTCAACAAACGGTCTAGATTGTGTCGAGATTTGAGACTTCATAGCTTTAAACTTCGATACTTCGAGAGTTTCCACTCTATTGACACCTTGTTTCTCCTGAATGTCATATTCTCGAACAAGCCGATCTACCGACACATGTCCCTTTTGATGAACGATGTAGATGAACTATGAACTTTAGGACTTTGGGATTTTGTGCATCAACACACTCCATTTCTCCCAAACACTGAATTCCCGAACAAGCTAACTTGTCGACATGTGTTCCTTTCTTGGATCGATGAACAAGAATTGCATGAAGTTCGCTCTTTATTCTTTAAATGTGATCGAGAGTTCTGACATCAACTTAACCTTTGGATGCTTATCTCACTTTGCAAGATTGATAGTCGTGTTTTAATGGACTATGAGATAAACGACCATGAGTGATTTTAGAAACTCAACTTTCTCACACTTTAATTTCTTTCCTGATCTCCATAATGAAAATATTCTTGTCCATAGTGGTATCAATATCCACTGGTGATTAGTTGATATAGAAAGATCAACGATCCTGAGGGATTCGGGAGTCTCAACTTGCTCACGCTTTAATTTCCTTTCTGATTTCCGCAATGACTCCCCACTGTCAATCTCCCGTCAATGAGATCTGAAGGTCGTGACTTAATCTTCACTTTATTTGATGTCTTATCTTTCTCTCACTCATATATAATGGACCAAACCATGAATGTTGTGATTTATTTTCATGTGGCCATTTCTTAAACTTATTATACCTTCTGTGTTTTCGAACACAGTCCAAGTATTCTTTCAATGCCCTTCTCGCACTCTATACCTCAAAATTATCTGGACTTTCTACACTGAATTTCTCATTTGTGGCCCATCCAGGTTTCAGGTAGAAACCATGGGCTGTGAATTCCAGTTTTCTTCCATTTCAACAACAATTATTTTTTGAAACTTTTTCTTTAGCTTCCACTAACATGGCCCATCCAGGATTAGTGTTGAAACCATGGGTCTGATACTATTTTGTAACATCCCCAACCACTAAAAGGAATGGAAATGTCACTTCTTGGATGTTTCAATTAGCTCTGATACCATTTTGAAATGTCCATGACCACCAACCCCTACTGGGTAACGCTACCCAAAAACCTTTTCATTTTTTCCATGCTTTGATACCACATTGTGACGTCCCTAGCCACCAATAGGTTGGGAAACATCACTACAAAAAACACTCGAATTCCATATTGTGACATACCCGACCACTCAAGTCGGGTCATGCTACTGAAAACAAAATTCTTATTGAGGTTCTGATCACTCAAAAAGTATCATACCTAGCCATAGACCTGTTGGGCTATGACATACATAAATTATTTCATAACATCATACATATATATATTAAAACACAATTACATTATGTTGATATACAAATAAATACGTAAATAAAAATAAATCCTATATGTACAACATATACATGCTAAACTCATAAATATAACACATGAACAAATACAAAGCAAGTAAATGAACACATAAATGGTACTTATGTTTTTAGAGAAGACTGTCAACTACGTGCGGACATTCCACGAACCTCCCAGCCATAGATATCACTGCTCATCACTCTCAGCAGTGGGTCACCCCTGAGTTGGGACTAAACTCCACTCGAGTAAAGGAATTCCTAGGCTAGTCTGAGACAATGGGATGTTACATAATCAATCATGAAGGATTTTATGACATCCCCAAAAACTAAAGTAATTTAAAAATTCAAAAAAATTGTTAGAAAACTATTCTATTTTTGGTAAATTCGAATTTGGAAAATTTTTTCCATTTAGGAAAATTCCAAATTTCGAATTAGGTAAATTGTAAATAAATTATTTTGACTGTTGGGCATAAATTGTGATTGGACCGAACTAACTATTTAATTTTGACACTTGTATGAAAACATAATATTTTATATTTATTGCAGGGGGACAAATGGAACAACCATGTTAAAATCAGCTGACCATGATTCCATGAGTGGGGAACATGTAGGAACTACCTCTGGGCTAATTGTCACAAGTGGAAAATCAGGGATTTGGCCAATAACAGGCCCTGAAAATTAGGGATTTAAGAAGCTATGAAAATTCCCAAGGGAGGGAAAAAATACCTAGAAAAAAAGGACTTGTGTTGATAAATAGCATATGTGAGGAGGCAAGATGTTACAAAGTATGCACCAAAAAAAGGAATTAGACTCTTGCTACTATGAACACTAAATTATGAGTGTGAGGCAAGGTGAAGTGATTGAGAAAAGACTGTTGTGGAGGAGAGGTTCTGGAATTCACCCTCATGGATTCATGGTCAGGTTAGGGGGTGAACGAAACAAGGAAATTTGGTTGTTACATTCTAAGGTTGTGAGGAAAGTGGTTTTTCCCTTTGTCTTCCAACATTTGGTTCAGATATGTTCATTTATTCTTTTTCTGGTTATACATCTCTTGTGTTAATTTGTTGTCCATATACATAGATATATTTATGGGCAGTTGATCTCTATTTGAAACTATCATTAATATGAATCGTTCTGATCTGAATGATTAAAAGAGAAATTTAGCATAATCTTGTGCATATTACTACCGAATAAGTTCTGACAATTTTCTTCTAGTATGTATGGTATATTTTTGTTCAACTATATTATGTGGGAAAATGGTAAAAACTCCTACAGGTTAGTTGTAGTTATCATATAAATATTTTATTAAGTAGTTAACATAGAATAGAGAATTGAATGGTGGAAGTACGCCATGAATTATAATCACATTGATGGCTTCTCGATCCCATCAATTATATTAAGAAATTTCTGCCAAATTAATACACAATATTTTTAATATGAATAACCCTAGGAGGAGACCGGACTATTTTAAATTAGAAAATACATATACCATTTCATATATCTATACAGGAATTACACCCCTGGGATCGCCTTTGTCATTGGGTTGGATTTTCTTATTTTATTCTAAGTTACCTGTGCAAACTATATACATAAACAAGAATCAATTGTGTAGAGTTACATAAAAAAATACATATATGTATAGGAATACATAAAGGAACTTATACATCCAGATAATCCCCCATCGAGCACGTTGTGGAACTTTGGAAGAAATGATTTTGACCTTTCAATGTAAATAGAAAACTATTGAACAAATAATTTAAGGAAGAAACATTTTAAAACAAGAACATAGATGTGTGAAACCTTAAATATCTTGATGACTTCGTTTAATTATACAAATGAATTCCATAACCCTATCATCAACTAGCAAATTAAACCAACCCTTTGATCAATCGGGCAACAATGGAAATAGAGGGAAATTGTGAATATATTAATCATATTGGAGTTATGTAAATACTATAAAATACAACCATAAATGTATGCAACTCATTGTTGAAGAGCACATAAGTGGTTATAATTATGTTTTTGAATGAATAATTAATGTATCAACAAAATTCTAGAAAAGTAATTAAAATCTCTCATCTACTGCATAATAGTTGCTCGCAGCGAATATGGTATAACGTCTAAATCCTTCTGCTAAGAATGAAACTGAGACAATAATACACCATGCGATGACTGATTTTAGAACATAAACCTTTGTTTCAAAAACCTATATTATTAATTCTGGAGTATTTTCAAAAGGAACTCGAGTACCTTGCATATGGGGATGCCAGGGAAAATCTGAGGCTTCAGATGCTCTGCTCCTGCAAGGAAATAGAATAAAAATTAAACTCATTAGTAGATGTCAACAAGACTCACATTTGATTTATAGAGATAAATAAAATACAATTAAATTAGAATATAGAGGAGTTCTGGAATATACTTAACTTAGGGCCTTAGCATCGACCATCGTCTTCTTTAGAATTGACAGAGGCATGCTGGAACTAGAGGGGAGGAGAGAACTGAATTTGATCTAATGGGTACCTCACAAGAATCAGAGGCACCATCATTAGAATAGGTTATAAAAATATTAAACCATCAAAACAAAAAAAATTCTAAAGATTAAGAGAAACAAGAAAACACTGCCGAAAGGTATTCTGAAAACTCCAAGCAAGAATACAGTCAGAAAAATAGAACAAAGAACTTTGCCAAGGGGTATTCTTACTAAGGCCGAAAATTTTGAACATAGTATATCGCAGAACGTAGGAAATAAAACCCACTACCATTATCCCTGAAACATACATATTTTTTGGCCAGAGTTTATACATACAGGATTTGACCCAATAGTAAAGGGACGTAAACCCTAATGTAAGTCACGAGTGCAAGTGACTAGATAAAAATATCTTTCCACTCTTTAATCTGTAAGGAAATACTACTACACTTAAAAAATATTACAAAAAAGATAATAGACTAATAGGTGCCCAGAGGGATGGCCTGGATGACAACATTAAAAAAACCCCATCGTTATCCTATGAAAAACTACACTATGAAAATACAAATATGCATGTACAAAGCAAACTCTTAAGGAAAATTGGAAACTCCCATATAGAGTAAACGACAAGGTTTGAAAAATAACCTTACACCAGTTGTGGGGAGACGATCGATTGTATTCTGCCTCTGCCAGAGTAAAACATCTCTTCGACCCTTGCACTAGAGCGTATACCCATCACTACCTAGGACCTTCTTACAGAGCGATCAAGCCAAATGGAAATGGAACCTAACTAATTTTCCAGAAGGTCTTAAGAGAGAAAGCAGTTAATATTGTAGAATTGAGCCATGTGATATTGAGGAAGTGACCACACCCTCACATGACACGAAAGCAAGTGACAGGTCTAGGTGAGTCTCGAGGTAGGTGTTCATTAAGGAGAGGGGCAGAGGTATCAATGCACCCTGACAGATATTACACCGGTTCTCGCACCAAGTAAATGCGATGGGAAAGAATGTCATAAAATATACTCTGTAACTAATGACGACCCTTGTTTACGTAGTGTGTTAGTGGACCAAGGCTAGGATTATACACATTTTACTCTAAGGGCATAGCTTAGGCTTATACCTTGATACCATGACCTAGCATGACTAGACTAATTTTTCCCTGTCAAGAGACCCTTAATCATTTATGGAAAATATGTCTTGCCTTCTTGTACCTTAGAGCCGAATTGTTTTTTAATCGGGAGGCCATGAACTTAGACTTCCTTTACATCGAAACTATTAATGTCTCGGGTTATATATGTATATGTATAAGGGATCTTTCAACTGTATTCTCATGATATACCCAAACATATGTAACACTTTATATATCAAGGACTTAATCAATAGGAAATATATGTATATAGACATATAGATATAGTGAATATACACATACTCGTTAGTGCCAAAGAAAGGGACCAAGAGTTGAATGAATGGTTAGAATTAACACTCGTCAATATTAAAGTATAGTAAGAAATGTGGATATGACAGAAAAGGAAATTAATCCCCTAGAGGCTCTTAGGAATTGAATGAATTTCAATAAATATAGGTTCTTAAGCTTACACCTCAACATCTGTGAACCTCCAGTGAAGAAGGTTATGTTGACTATGATAAATTCAAAAAATAGGAAATGATGTACCCTAAGAATTTTTTTTTTTTATGTAAATTTTTAGGTACATTACATATGGTATTAGAGCCACTGGCTACAACACTTTGACCTTGAATGGGGCCATCTGATTTATTTAAATGTATAATTCTATTTTTATAAAGCTAATAAAAACCTTTATTGTTACAAACAAAAAACCTTTTATGTTTTGTGTGTTAGTCATGGCAGCAGTAAATGACGACGGGGAAATCAGAATTGATGGGAACCCTGACCAAAGACCTCTTGAAAATCAAAGATAAAATAGTGATGGAAGTTCACTTACTGGAGTTCTAGAAACAATGAGGAATCTCATCATTGAACTGCAGGTTTTCAAAGACGACAATGAAAAACTAAAGAAAGATCAGTAGGAACAACAAGAAATAAATGAAGTCTTGTTGCGCAATATAGTGACCAAGAAAATCCCAAAGGACGATAATAACAATGAGGAAATCAACAAGAGAGATTACAAGAACTCGGGACCAGAAACAAAAAAGAGAGACAGTTCATCTGAAGGTACACCTTCAGATGAGGACAAAACCAAAATAGACAGAAAGAGAAAACAAGTAGATCACCTTGAAGGAGAATTCAAGAAAATTAAACCAACTATATTTGATGGAGAATCCAGAATAGGAGAAGAAGAAGAGGCACAGTTATTGGACATTAAAAATTACTTCCAGACATTAAACTATTCCAACAATATGAAGGTCATAATCGCCATATACAATTTGAAAGGGAAGGCCAACATTTGGTGGCAAGCCTGAAATTGGCCAAGTGCCAAAAGGAGAAACAAATGGAATGGTATGACTTTAAGAAATATTTCAAGAAACAATACCTATCTGAAAGCTACTATGAAAGAAAAACAAAAGAATTTTATGAACTAAGACTTGGAAAGGTGACAATGGAGGACCTTATAAATAAATTCCTAGAATTATTAAGGTTTGTACCTTACATTTGAGAGGATAAGGTAAAAATCCATCGATTCTTAAGTTGTTTACCGCAGTCCTACAGGGACAGAATAGAGTTTGACAACCCCAGGTGCTTGAGTGAAGTGTTCAAGAAAGCACAAATGTGCTACAATCAATACAAATAGTGGGAATAGTTTCCCAAAGCCTGGAAGGATAAGAAACAAGATCGAGTGAATCAAAAAAATAAGGGATACTAGCTAGCTCCTTATCGTAATGCAACAATAAGATTTTCGAGAAATTATTTTCACTCCAACCATTTGAATATGCAAGGCAACTGTAAACCAGTAAATCTGGGAATAAAGAAGTTTGGGGACAACCCCCATGACTACTAAAGTGTTGGGAATGTGGAGAACCTCATCTAAGGAGGAATTGTCCACATTTAAATTCAGCAAATAGAACTATTGTTCATAATTTGCAGGAAGCCTCGACGGTGGGAGACATAGGCAGAAGCCTGCATCGGATAAATGCAACCATAGATGACCGACAAGCTGACCACCAATCCTTTGTGGCAGAAATCAAAGGTAAAATAAAAAACACTCAAATTTCTATTTTAATTGACCCTGGAGATACGTTAAGTTATATTACTCCTGATGTAGTAGAGTCAAATAAACTTAAGAAACTGAAGCACGCAAAATCATGGCTGGTACAACTAGCAACAAGAACAAAAAGGAAAGTAGTTGACTTTATTTATGATTTCGAGTTCATCTTAGATGGAAAAACATAAGAACAAATCTAAACATCCTACCACTAGGATCTCATGATATGATTATCAGAATGGATTGGTTGGAAAAACACAAAGAGGTACTATACTTTTATACAAAGACACTTAATTATAAAGACGATGTTGGCACTACTAGGACAATCGAAGGTATACCAAAGCTTGTATTAGCTAGACAAGTTTCAACAATGAAACTTAAGAAATGTATGAGAAAGGGATGTCAAGTTTATGCCATCCAAATAACGAATCTACTAAAAAGGATAGATAAGACAGGGTTAGAAGATTTTGTTGTGCTACACGAAGTCAAAGACATGTTTGTGGATGAGATACCAAAATTACCTCCTAGGAGGGAAATAGACTTCTCCATATATCTGTTACCTGGTTCAACCCCTATGTCAAAAGCACCTTACCGAATGAGTCTACCAGAACTAATAGAATTAAAAATACAATCATAGGAATTGTTGAACAAAGAGTATATCAGACCGAGTATTTCACCATGGGGGGCACCAATCCTCTTTCTGAAAAAGAAAGACGGTACCCTAAGGATTTTTATCAATTATAGACAATTGAATAACATGACTCTTAAGAACAAGTAACCCTTACCTACGATAAATGACCTGTTCGATCAAGTAGGAGGGGCCAAGATCTTTTCAAAATTGGATTTACGATATAGTTATCATTAGGTTAGAATAAAGGATGAGGATATAAGAAAAACAAATTTTCGAACAATATATGGACACTAGAAATTTGTAGTCATACCCTTCAGACTCACTAATGCACCAACCACATTTATGTGCATAATGAACAGTATTTTCAGTCAGTACTTGGACAAGTTCCTACTAGTATTTATCGACGATATTCTGGTCTATTCTAAAACATAAGAAGAACATGGAGAACACTTAAGGGTATTTCTGCAAATGTTGAGGAAACACAAATTGTACGCCAAATTTGATAAGTGTGACTTTTATCAAAAGAAAATACAATATCTTGGACATGTAATTTTAGTAGAAGGCATTGTCGTAGACCCTGAGAAAATAAAAGCCAACACAGAGTGGCCAATACCTAAGGATGTGGCAGATATCTGGTCATTCATGGGAATCACCAGATACTATCGTATATTTATAGAAGGGTTTTCTAAGATAGCCTACCTTATCACGCCATTAAAAAAGAAAGGAACCAAGTTTAACTGGTCACAGAGGTATGAAGACAATTTTAACAAGCTGAAAGAATTATTGACAACTGCACCTATATTGAAGGTAGCAGACCCAGACAAAGACTTTACCGTATGTGTTGATGCAAGTAAAGAAGGATTACGGGGTGTCTTAACACAAGAAGGACACGTAATTTGTTATGAGTCCTGGAAATTAAAAGAACATGAGAGAAATTATGCTACTCATGACTTGGAATTGGCAGTGGTAATACACGCCTTAAAAATGTGGCGACACTACATAATGGGTAGAAAATTTCTACTATTAACAGATAATAGTGGTGTGAAATAAATGTTTAGTCAACCAAATCTTAATGCAGTACAAGCAATATGTCTAGCCTTCTTGAGAGAATTTGACTTCGAGGTCAGACATATCAAGGGTAAAGAAAATAAGGTAGCAGATGCTTTAAGAAGAAGAGTCCATGGGTTATTTGAGATAAATATCAGTAGGCAGAAAAGTGACATGTAACAAAGAATAATAACGACAGGTATTAATGACGAAAATTACACTAAGATAATGACAGAATGTAATGTATCTCTAAATTTACACGCAATTTTTTTTTTCTTATTCTTCTTTCATTTGGGTACTTTGAATTGATACTGTGTCTTTAAAGTTCCAGTCATTCCTCAACCATAAAGTGCAACAACCTTTTTTCCTTTTACTTCTCTAACTGATTTTAACATACTGTTACCTCTTCCTATGTTGATATTGAGTTATATATAAGATCCTAGGTATATATATATAGGAATACCTTGTTTTCATTGCAACTTGGTATTACCCACCATTTTCGTTTCCAAAACCCACTTTATGTTATAAGGTATAACTACTTAGAACCACTACTCTATAAAAGCGAGGGTAATAGAAGTGGGGCCTTATGACAAACTCTATTGTATAAATATTATTACAGGGTCTACAAGAAGACATTAACACTATTTAGAACACTTTTAAACAAACCCTTTTGTGTAT
Source organism: Picea engelmannii (assembly GCA_009831015.1). Classification (NCBI taxonomy): domain Eukaryota; kingdom Viridiplantae; phylum Streptophyta; class Pinopsida; order Pinales; family Pinaceae; genus Picea; species Picea engelmannii. The sequence continues at coordinate 78,926 of ML807330.1, forward strand.
AAAGTTGAATACTAAACTATACAAATTCATAAGCGTGCAGTGGCTAAAATTTGGGTAGGTTATGGTTAAAGTAAAGGTAGTTGGGTTCAATGTATAACCAGTGTAACAAGGTGATAAAATAATTTAACCCTACATAGGCCATCCCGGTTCCTCACCATTAATTTTCTGAGCAAACAATACAGGTCGAAACCCTCTCGTCTTAAATGCTTGTCTGCAACTTTTATGGCACTCTGAGATAAGTATTATAATTACAGAGTTCGATCGGTGTGCCCAATGAAATGTCAGCACTTACCATTTGTTCAAGTGGCCAGGTATGATTCCCACCCATTCTCCATTACTCCATACGAAAGAGTATCCCCAAAGCTTTCACTTCATTTCAGTCTTGTCTTGGTGAAGGAAAATGGAACGCTCCAGACCAAACCCTATTTTAGTTTTCCATCTTAGCATCATGGTCATACTTCTGTAAAATCGGACTTTGTTCCAGGTGGAAGAGTTCTTGGAAGCAAACTCCCGACGGACAACCTATGTGAGGTAATTCGACTTGGCTATTCCTGTCCTTTTTCATTTGGGATTCTCTGTCTCATCGAGTAGTTTTCTGTAAACTCTCGTTCATGGTCAGATTCCTTGGTAGAGTTCTTGTTTTATATCGATGCTACTACATAAAAAAATAGGGGAATTGGTGGTGCTCTAGTAGGGTTTAGGTATTTCACAGTTTACCCTCTCTCTGTACTCACTTTTCTGTCAAGACCGAGCCATCTTCCTCTTTTGGAAGGTTTTATCCCGATACAAAATATTGTGTTTTATTTATTTACTTAAATGAACTTTTGTATTGGGTTTGGCTTCCTTCGTCAGTTAATTCCTAGTTGACAGAGTTTATAACCGGCCTTTCTTGTGTGTAAAAGAACTCTCGGTACAATGTTAATATTGAAAACAAGTTTTGTGTTTAAACCTTAAATTCATTCTTAATATTACACCGATTATAGGTGTCGTCTTAATGTCCAGAGGCGATTTAATCCTTTCTGTTTATATTTAGACTGTTACAATGGATTGGCATTTACTAATGCTTTACACTCATTATACAGATGTTGTTCTTGTTTATGATTTCTTTGGGCTATATACTGGTACTCATCACTAATGGTGGGCCCCATTGATATGCGAGGGTACCCATCAGGGAGGCATGAACTCCTTTTCCCTTTTCAGTCTGAGAGGCACATGGTTCGGCGCAATGGTGAAGGGTGAAAACTCCTCTGTTACAGTTAAGTTCATCATTGACTCCTTTTTCATTATGTTCTGTTCTTAAATACGATTTTTTTATTGTGGTCGGATATTTTTTAACGTTTCACTTTATTTCATGTAGGATGTGATTATGCCATGGCAGGGGAACTCCCTCTTCACTCTTTCAAGATGTACTCGGGTTCCAACTACAAAGCCCCTCCGTTTAAGTTATTATGGGTTACATGCACTGATGATCAAGGCTACGTCTCGTTCTTAATACCTTGAAGAGCTTTCGTTTCCCAATTCTGTATTAGTTGTTTTTAAGGGTACGCCCTAATTTCTATTAATGAATGGTACTTAGAAAGTATGTCAAGCTTACACCTGGTTGGATTTGTGATAACTGGACAATCGTTTCCTTAAATAATTATGAACCATATGTATTGAGTTATTTGTTGTGGATATCATTGAAGTAACCGGATTTGGAACTGACATTTCTTTGTTTAACATCCTCCTCTGTATTTCTGAAAGATTGGTTTGTCAAAAATATAGTTGAATTCTTGTCTTGAATTGTTCGAATTAATTTCCCATAATTCTTATTATTATTGATTATACCTTCGTCCCGATATGATTTAATTATGCACGGTGTTAAACCTATGGCTAGCATAGTAATTCTTTGTTTAAGGGGTTTTCATTCACACTGGTACTGTGCGATTGTATTCACCTTCATCCCGATATGATTTAACTATGCATAGTATTAAACCAATGGCTAGCACTGTAATTTTGTTTTTAAGGGGGTTCGTTTGCACTGGTACTATGCGATTGTATTCAAGCCTTCCAAGTTTTTGTTCTGACACTTATTTCGATATATATAAAAAAACATAATGGTAAGAGTTTAGTCTGAACCTCATTTTCCTCATTCGTAATTGTTTTCCCTCATGTGTCTTACTTTATTCATTCATATCATATATCATGTCTTGTCAAGATTTACATATTGCACTGTAGCTACACTATGCAATCAATATTTTAAATTTTGTTCCTATTTCAGCCATTAATCAAGCATTTGATCGATCTCCTCACAAGAATTAAGATAGTTTGGTTCCTACGACGGAACTACTAAAATTATACTATAGTACCAAAACTCCAAATTTTCTGTACTGAGGTCTATGGGGTTTGTTGAAGTACTTTCCTATGATTATGTTTGTATAAGTATACTACCCGACTCTGTTATGGTCGATTTACTACAACGTCACTGTATCGTTTATAAAGATTACCCATTATAAAATGTATCTCTATTCGTACTATACCTATACTGGTCTAAATGCATATTGCATATAATTCTGAGTGTTGCAGGGTATATTTGTTTAGGGTTTTGAACTTGTATACTTACTAGTGGAGGTTCGCTATATACTATAGTCATCTACAGGAAATAGGGTTTCACCATAGGAATTTGTACACTTGGCTATAATGTCACTATGCAAGAAAATTCAGTTTTTCTTTTGTTCAAAAGAATTAATTGAGAGGATAGGTATAAATTGTAGTCATCGAACAACCTTTGTATAGGTTTATGAATTGATGCTAAATTTAAGGATTTCATTCCATCCGTATCCAATTCACCCCACAGAGACAGAGATAGTGAAATTCAGGTACAATAAATAACACACAACAATTCTATGATCATTGAAACAGATGTTAGGAATCACTTCAACACAGATTTAACATGTACAGTACCACATAAATAAAAGCATTTGGAAATATATGGGTTAGAGTAGCATATCTGAACTAAACTCATGGAAAAAAAAAGGGAACAACCACATTTCTCCCAACCATAGAATCGAGCAACGAAGATCACTTGCACGGTTCACCCCCAAGCTTGACCTTGAGTCTATGAGGGAAAACTTGGAAATGCCTCCTCCGTAATGTCCTTCGAACTGGTAGTCACCACCTTGCCTTACACCCATTCAGTGTTCATAACAGAAAGGGAAAGAAATCAATAGTTTTCCTTTCCCATCATACTTGGCAATGTCTTGCCTTCTCACATATGCTTATTTATCAATTTGCATAGGTCTTCTTTCCATCCTTTGGGAACTTTTGCAACTATCTAAATCCCTGATTTTTAGGGACTGCCAATGCCCATTTCACTGATTTTCCACTTGTAAAAATCATCCTAGAGGTAGTTCCAACATGTTCCCCTCTCATGGAGTCATGGTCAACTAAATATAACATTGTTGTCCCCTTTGCCCCCTGCAATCAATATAAAATATTTTGTTTTTCATACAAGTGTCATAGTCAAATATTTAGTTGGGACAAATCATATCTCTGCCCAATAGACAAAATCATTTATTACAATTATAAAATTTGAAATTCGGAATTGCCATAAATGGAAAAAAATTTCCAATTTCAAATTTACTAAAAACGGAAATAAATTTCCAGCAATTTAAATCCTAAAAAATATTTTTATTTTTATTTATTTTTGGGGATGTCACATCCTTTCCCCCTTAAATAAATAATTTTCCTCGTTGTTCGTTCCTTTCCTGGAACAGGATTGGATGATATTTCTGCAAATCTCCTTCCAACTCCCAAGTGGCCTCCTTAGGACTAAAGTGCTTCCATTGCACCTTTTCCTGAGCGACGACTATGTTCTAAAGTGTTATTTCTCTCCGGTCCTGAATGCGCAGGGGCTCCACCTAGAACTCACCTTCGGGTTCCACCTACACCAAGTTCCAATCAATCATATGAGTAGGGTCATGAATATACTTTTTCAGCAATGAAGCATGAAATACATTATGAATTCTTAGATTATCCAGAAGTGCAAGTTGGTATGCTACGGGTCCAATTCCAGCTAGTATCTCGAAGGGCCCAAAAAACCTGGGTGCCAACTCAGCATAGTTCCCTAACTTCAATGAGCTTTCTCGGGCTTTGACTTTCAAATAAACATGGTCTCCTGCTTGAAATTCCAAGTGCCTTCTTTTCTCGTCTACATAACTCTTATGTCTGTCATGTTCTTCTTTCAAGTTCTGTTGTACCTTTCTTACCATGTTCTCCATATCTTAGAGAATTTCTCGTCTGACCATGAGTCTATCAGCCGGGTTATCCCAGCTAATTGGGGTCATACAGTTTCTTCCGTACAGTATTTCGAAAGGTCTTAACTTAGCCAAAGTTTGGTACCCATCGTTATATGCAAATTCTACCAAATGCAAATAGTCTTCCCACTTGTTTGGTTTTGTCCTTACATACATGCAGAGCATATCCTCTACAATCTGGTTTGTCCTTTCAGTTTTTCCATTCATTTGTGGATGATAACTTGTACTGAAATTCAAGTTGGTATTCAACCCTGCGAACAATTCCTTCCAAAAGGCGGATGTGAATTTTACGACTCTATCTGAAATCACCATTTTAGGAATACCATGCAATCTAAATATTTATTTCATGAATATATCAGCAATGTTTATAGCTTTAAAAGTAGACTTTACAGGAATAAAGTGTGCAGACTTACTGATTTTATCGATTAAAACCATGATAAAGTCATTATGTTTCTGAGTTTTAGGCAAACCTGTTATAAAGTCGAGTGATATAGTCTCCCATTTCCATTCTGGTACTGACAATGGCTATAATAGACCGACTGGATGTTGGTGCTCGGCCTTAACCTGCTGACAATCTTGGCATCTATCCAAGTATTTTTCTATTTCTCCCTTCATACTAGGCCAATAAAATAGTTTCCTAAGTGTTGTTATCGTTTTATGGTAACTTGGTGGCCAGAATATGGTTTCTTATGCACTTCGTCCAAGATTGTTAATTTTAATCCTGCTGAATCTGGTATGTAAAGTCTATTTTTAAATCATAGAAGTCCCTTCTCATCGATACTTAGATTTGGTTTATTTGAGTTCACGGTATTGTTTGGTAATTCTACCATTATTTTAGTATAGTTTTCATCATCAATACCTGCCATCTGTATTCTTTCTTCTAGATCACATTCTGCCCTGCTAGTATTCATCTCAACTAACCCATGGATTCTTCTACTTAAAGCATCCACTACATTATTTTCCTTTTCCTTGATATGTCTGACCACAAATTCGAATTATCTCAAGAGACCTAACCACCTTGTCTGCCTTGCATTAAGATCTGGCTGTTTAAACAAATATTTCACCCCACTATTGTCTGTTAATAATAGGAATCTTCTGCCCATTATGTAGTGTCGCCGCATCTTTAAGGCATGTATTACTGCTGCCAATTCTAAGTCGTGAGTGACATAATTTCGCTCGTGTTCTTTTAATTTCTGGAGATCATAAAAAATAACATGTCCTTCTTGAGTTAGAACACCACCTAGTCCTTCTTTACTTGCATCAACGCATATGGTGAATTCTTTATCTGGGTCTCCTACTTTAAATATGGGTGTCGTTTTCAATAATTCCTTTAGTTTGTTGAACCTGTCTTGACATTCCTCTGACCAGTTAAACATGCTTCCTTTCTTTTGTAGTGATGTGATAGGGTAGGCTATCTTGGAAAACCCTTCTATAAACCTGCAGTAGTATCCGATGATTCCCATGAATGACCATATATCCTCTACATATTTAGGTACCAACCATTCCATAATGGATTTCATATTTTCTGGGTCGACGACAATGCCCTCTGCTGAAATTACATCTCCAAGATATTGTATTTTTTCCTGATAGAAGTCACACTTGTCAAAATTGGCGTACAGTTTGTGCTTCCTTAGCATTTGCAGAACTATTCTTAAGTGTTCTTCATGTTCCTCCTTTGTTTTTTAATAGACCAGGATATCGTCGATGAATACTACCACGAACTTGTCCAAGTACTCACATAAAGTAATGTTCATTAGGCACATAAACGTGGATGGGGTGTTAGTGAGTCCGAAAGGTATGACTAAAAACTTGTAGTATCCATATCTTGTCCGAAATGTTGTTTTGTTTATGTCCTCGGCTTTTATCCGAACTTGATGATAACCAGATCGTAAATCCAATTTTGAGAAGATCTTGGCCCACCCCACTTGATCGAATAGATCATTTGTCCTTGGTAAGGGATATTTATTCTTAATAGTCATTTTGTTCAGTTGTCTACAATCGATACATAATCTTAGAGTACCGTCCTTCTTTTTCACAAAGAGGATTGGTGCTCCCCAAGGTGAGACACTCGGTCTAATATACTCTTTGTCCAACAATTCCTATAATTTTATTTTTAATTCTGTCAGTTTTGGTAGACTCATTTGGTAAGGCGCCTTTGAGATAGGAGCAGAACAGGGTAACAGGTCTATGGAGAAGTCTATTTCCCTTCTAGGGGCTAATTATGGTATCTCATCCACAAACATGTCTCTGAAATCACGTAGGACAACAAAGTCTTCCAACTTTAGCTTATCCTCCTTTTCTGCTAGATTCTGTTAATTTTTCAAAATCCCACCCAGTTTCAGTCTCACTAAATTTTCTACCAAATTTAAATGCCAAACTCAGTTTCAGCACTATTTCAGCATATTCTACAACGGTGTTTCAGTATCTGCTCACAGTGGTGTTTCAGCATCAGCATATGCTACAGCCTGGTGTTTCAGCATCTGCTCACAGCGGTGTTTCAGCATTAGCATATGCTACAGCCTGGTGTTTCAGCATATACTCAGCACTGTGTTTTAGCATATACTACAACGGTGTTTCAGCATAAGCTACAACGGTGTTTCAGCATAAGCTACAGCGGTGTTTCAGCATCTAAAAACTTAACAGAAAATAAATTTATGAACAGAAAATAAATTTCAGAATTGAAACATGAGGATTATGAACATCGTTTTCAACGCAGAAATTAAATATCAGCAATATGCAAAACTCAGAAAAAATTAGACACAAATATTTTCGATCTAACTTCGACCCTGGAAAAACCCACAAAGGGAAAACTAGTTAGAGAGGGATTTTTATTATTTATGATCTTCTGAGAAATTATTTTACAGCATTTTCATCTTCAGATATTACAAACTTATCTAGACATTCCTGTAGCTTTGCTCCTCAATTTCTAAACCAGAAATTCATACAATAGTACGGCAATTAATGTTGTACGGACTGTCACGAATTTTGTGCCAAAACTCTGCTAAGATTCAATTTCTGTGCCACTCAATGCTATTCGGAAACCTTGGAATGCATGCCAATGCTCCCAGAAATTGCTGCTGCTGTCTCTTTTCTTCATCTCGACCTCTCTCTTGCTCTTTCTTGTTTTCTCAACAAGAATTATTCAGCTCCTCTCTTGTTCTCTCAACAAGACTGTTGTTTCTTCCTCTTGCTCTTAGCATCTCACCAAAAATCCTCTTGGCCTCTCACCAAGATTTCTTCCACTTCTTCCCACAAGAATGGGTGCGCCCGTTTGCCTTAATCAACCTCATGAGGGAAGGTGAGGAGTTTTCTAATCTAACAGCTGAGTTTAGATTAGATGGGTGGCTGAGATTTGGTGTCTCTTCACTCACCCTCACTTCAATCATAAAGTTATATTTTAATTTGCATCTCACAAAT
>ML807330.1:91067-112274 GCA_009831015.1 Picea engelmannii
CAGAAAATAAATTTCAGAATTGAAACATGAGGATTATGAACATCGTTTTCAACGCAGAAATTAAATATCAGCAATATGCAAAACTCAGAAAATATTAGACACAAATATTTTCGGTCTAACTTCGACCTTGGAAAAACCCACAAAGGGAAAACCAGTTAGAGAGGGATTTGTATTATTTATGAGCTTCTGAGAAATTCTTTTACAACATTTTCATCTTTAGATATTTACACAAACTTATCTGGACATTCCTGTAGCTTTTCTCCTCAATTTCTAAACCAGAAATTCGTACAACAGTATGACAATTAATGTTGTATGGACTGTCACGAAATTTGTGCAAAAACTCTGCTAAGATTCAATTTCTGTGCCACTCAATGCTATTCGGCAACCTTGGAATGCATGCCAGTGCTCCCATAAATTGTTGTTGCTGTCTCTTTTCTTCAGCTCGACCTCTCTCTTGCTCTCTCTTGTTTTCTCAACAAGAATTCTTCAGCTCCTCTCTTGTTCTCTCAACAAGACTGCTGTTTCTTCCTCTTGCTCTTGGCATCTCACCAAAAAGCCTCTTGGCCTCTCACCAAGATTTCTTCCACTTCTTCCCACAAGAATGGGTGCGCCCATTTGCCTTAATCAACCTCATGAGGGAAGGTGAGGAGTTTTCTAATCTAACGGCTGAGTTTAGATTAGATGGGTGGATGAGATTTGGTGTCTCTTCACTCACCCTCACTTCAATCATAAAGTTATATTTTAATTTGCATCTCACAAATTAATTTGACTAAGACCCAATTTCGGCAATTTCTCCCCTTAGGCGCGTAGGGAAGAGAAACACTTGCCTTGGTACATTATTTTAATTAAAAATTTAACAGATTCATCACTTGGATGGCATCAACTTGACATCCCTTTCTCATACATTTCTTTAGATGCATCGCTGAAATTTGTCTGACTGATATCGGTTTTGGTATACCTTGGGTTGTCCTACTGGTGCCAGAATCATCTTTATAGCTAAGTATCTTTGTATAACAATTTAATATTTCTTTGTGTCATTCCAACCAGTCCATCCCAATAATCTTATTGTAAGATCCTAGTGGTAGGATGTTCAGATCAGTTCTTATAGTTTGGCCATCTAGGTTGAATTCAAAATATGAAACATAGTCAATTACTTTCCTTTTTGTACCCGTCGCTAGTTTCACAAGCCATGATTTTGCATGCTTCAGTATCTTAAGTTTATTTGACTCTACTACCTTTGGAGTAATATAAATTAATGTTTCTCTGGGGTCAATTAAAACAGAAATTTGAGTGTCATGGATTTTACCTTTGAATTCTACCACTGAGAACTGGTGGTCAGCTTGTCATCCATCGATGGTTGCATTTATCCGATGTAGGCTCCTGCCCACGTCTCCTTCTTTCGAGGCTTCTTCCAGGTTATGAACTGCAATTCTGTTTGTTGAAAAAAAACATGGGCAGTTCCTCCTGAGATGAGGCTCTCCACATTCCCAACACTTCAATGGCTCGCAGGAGTTCTCCCCAAACCTCTTTGTTCCTAGGTTTACTGATTTTCTGTTGCCTTGCATGTTCCAGGGATTGGAGTGAAAATCTGTTCTTAGAAAACTCTTTGTTGTATTCCAATAAGGAGTTGGCTGGTACCCCTTGTTCCACTGGTTCATTCGATCTTGTTTCGTATCCTTCCAAGCTTTGGGAAATTTTGCCTGCTGTTTATACTAGTCATAGCACATTCGCGCTTTTCTGAATACTTTTCTCAAGGTTTTGGAGTTGTCAAACTCAATTTTTTCCTTGTAGGACTGTGGTAGACAGCTTAGAAATCGATGAATTTTTACTTTATTCTCATGGATGTACGATACAAACCTTAGCAGTTCCAGAAATTTGTTTATAAGGTCCTCCATTGCCATCTATCCAAGTCGTAACTCATAGAACTCCTTTGTCTTCCTTTCATAGTAACTTTCTGAAAGGTATTGTTTCTTGAAATACTTTTTAAAGTCACAACATTCCAATTGTTTCTCCTTTAGGCCCTTGGCCAATTTCAGGTCCTACCACTAAATGTTGGCCTTCCCTTTCAGGTTGTAGATGGCCATTTTGACCTTCATGTTGTTGGAATAGTTGTAGATCTGGAAGTATTTTTTGATGTCCAAAAACCATGCCTCAGCTTCCTCTCCTTTCTTGGATTCTCCTTCAAAGGTAGCTAGTATAATCTTTTTAAATTCTCCCTCGAGGTGGTCTACTTGTTTTCTTTTTCTCTCCGATTTAGTATTTTCTTCAGCTGAAGGTGTTCCTTCTGATGAGCTATCTCTTTTTTATGTTTCCAGTTCTGAGTTCTTGGAGGCCCTTTTGTTGACTTCCTCCTCCTGGTTATCATCCTTTGGGATTTTCTTGGTCACTATACTATGCAGTAGGACTTCTTTTATTTCTTGCTATTCCTATTGTGCTTTCTTCAATTTTTCATTGTCTACCTTGAAAATCTGTAGTTCAATAATCAGGTTTCTCATTGTTTCAAACACTTCCGTGGGTGAGCTTCTGTCACTGTTCTGTTTTGGATCTCCAGGAGGTCCCTGCTATGGGTTTTATCCCATCCTGATTTCTGCATCATCCTGAGATGCCATAATTCGCACAAAACAATAATAGATTTATGTTTGTAACCATAAGATTTTTTGTTAGCTTTACATAATTCGAAATATATAAATATATACTAAGCAACTATTGTAGCCCTATTCAGGTCTAGTGTTGTCACCTTTTTTCTCTGATACCATACGTAATGTACCTCTAAATTTACACACATTTTTTTTTTTTTTATTGTTCTTTCATTTGGGTACTTTGAATTGATACTGTGTCTTTAAATTTCCAGTCATTCCTCAACCATAAAGTGCAATAGCGTTTTTTCCTTTTACTTCTCTAACCAATTTTAACATACTATTACCTCTTCCTATGTTGATATTGATTTATATATAAGATCCTAGGTATATAGCTAGGAATACCTTGTTTTCATTGCAACTTGGTATTACCCACCATTTTTGTTTCCAAAACCCACTTTATGTTATAAGGTATAACTACTTAGAACCACTACTCTATAAAAGCAAGGGTCATAGAAGTGGGGCCTTATGAAAAACACTCTTGTATAAATATTATTACAGGGTCTACAAGAAGACATTAACACTATTCGAAACACTTTTAAACAAAACCCTTTTAGATATAAAGTTGAATACTAAACTATACAAGTGCATAAGCGTTCAGTGGCTAAACTTTTGGTAGGTTATGGTTAAAGTAGAGGTAGTTGGGTAGGTTATGGTTAAATTAAATGCCTGTCTGCAAATTTTATGGTGCTCCGAGATAAGTCTAATTGTTACAGAGTTCGACCGGTTTGCCCAATGAAATGTCAACACTTACCATTTGTTCACATGGCCAAGTACGATTCCCACCCATTCTCCATTACTCCATATGAAAGAGTATCCCAAAAGATTTCAATTCATTCTAGTCTTGGCTTGGTGAAGGAAGATGGAATGCTCCAAACTAAACCCTGTTTTAGTTTTCCATCTTAGCATCGTGCTCATACTTCTGTGAAATCAGACCTTGTTCCAGGTGGAAGAGTTCTTGGAGGCAAACTCCCGATGGACAACCTGTGTGAGTTGAGTCGACTTGGGTATTCCTGTCCTTTTGCATTTGGCCCTCTCTGTCTGATCGAGTATTTTTTTGTAAACTCCCATTCAGGGTCAGATTCCTTGGTAGCATTCTTGTTTTATATCGATGTTACTACAAACAAAAAATAGGGTAATTAGTGGTGCTCTAGCAAGGTTTAGGTATTTCACAGTTTACCCTCTCTCTGTACTGGCTTTTATGTCGAGACCGCGCCATCTTCCTCTTGTGGAAGGTCTTATCCCGATCCAAAATATTGTGTTTTATTTATTTCCTTAACTGAACTTTCGTATTGGGTTTGGCTTCCTTCGTCAGTTAATTCCTAGTTGACAGGGTTTATAACCGGCATTTCCTGTGTGTAAAAGACCTCTCGATATAGTGTTAATCTTGAAAATAAGTTATGTGTTGAAACCATAAATTAACTAGTAATATTACACAGATTATAGGTGTCGTCTTAATGTCCAGAGGCAGATTAATCCTTTCTATTTATATTTAGACTGTTGCAATGGATTGATATTTACTAATGCTTTACACTCATTGTACACATGTTATTCCTGCTTATGATTTCTTTGGGTCATATACGGGTACTCATCACTAATGGTGGGCCCCTTTGATATGTGAGGGTATCCATCAGGGAGTTACAAACTCCTTTTCCATTTTTCATTTAGGAGGCACATGGTTCGGCGCAATGACGAAGGGTGCAAACTCCTCTGTTACAATTAAGTTCATCATTGATTCCTTTTTCATTAAATTTTGTTCTTAAATACGATTGTGTTATTGTGGTCATATATTTTTTAACATTTCACCTTACTTCATGCAGGATGTGATTACGTCATGGCAGGGGAACGCCCTCTTCACTCTTGCAAGAGGTACTCGAGCTCCAACTACAAAGCCCCTCCATTTAAGTTATTATAGGTTACATGCATCGATTATCAAGGCTACATCTCATTCTTAATACCTTGAAGAGATTTCGTTTCCCAGTTTTGTATTAGTTGTTTTTAAGGGTACGCCCTAATTTGTATTAATGAATAGTACTTAGAAAGTATGCCAATCTTACGCCTGGTTGGATTCATGATAATTGGACAACCGTTTCCTTTAATAATTATGAACCGGATGTATTGAGTTATTTGTTGTGGATATCATTGAAGTAACCATATTTGGAACTGACATTTTTTTGTTTAATATCCTCCTCTGTATTTCCGAAAGATTGGTTTTCGAAAAACATAGTTGAATTCTTGTCTTGAATTGTTCTAATTAATTTCCCATCATTCTTATTATTATTAAATATACCTTCGTCCCGATATGATTTAATTATGCACGGTGTTAAACCTACGGCTAGCATAGTAATGTTGTGTTTAAGGGGGGTTCGTTCACATTGGTACTGTGCGATTGTATTCACCTTCGTCCCGATATGATTTAACTATGCACGGTATTAAACCAATGACTAGCACCGTAATGTTGTGTTTAAGGGGGTTCATTCACATTGGTACTGTGTGATTGTATTCAATCCTTCCAAGTTTTTGTTTGGACACATGTTCTGATATATATATATATATATATATATATATATATAAGTAATGGTAGGAGTTTAGTCCGTGCCTCGTTTTCTTCAATCGTAATTGTTTTCCCTCATGTGTCTTACTTTATTCGTTCATATCATATATCATGTCTTGTCATGAATTACATATTGCACTGTAGCTACACTATGCTATTAATATTTTAACTTTTGTTCCTATTTCATCCATTAATCAATCATTTGGTTGATCTCCCCACCAAAATTAAGATAGTTTGGTTCCTACGACGAAACTACTAAAATTATACTATAGTACCAAAACTCCAAATTTTCTGTACTGAGGTCTATGGGGTTTGCTGAAGTACTTTCCTACGATTATGTTTATATAAGTATACTACCTGAATCTGTTATGGTCAGTTTACTATAGCGTCATTGTATCATTTATAAATATTACCCATTATAAAATGTATCTTTGTTCGTACTATACCTATGCTGGTCTAAATGCATATCGCATATCATTCTCAGTGTTGTAGGGTATATTTGTTTAGGGTTTTGAACTTGTATTCATACTAGTGGAGGTTCACTGTATACTATAGTCATCTACAGGAAATAGAGTTTCACCATAGGAATTTGTACACTTGGCCACAATGTCACTATGCAAGAAACTTTAGTTTTTCTTTTGTTCAACACACTTAATTGAGCGAATAACTATAAACTATAGTCATTGAACAACCTTTGTATAGGTTTATGAATGCATGATAAATTTAAGGATTTCATTCCATCCGCCACCAATTCACCCCATAGAGAAAGAGATAGTGAAATTCAGGTACAGTAAATAACACACAACAATTATATGATCATTAAAATAGATGCTAGGAATCACTTCAACACAGATTTAACATGTACAGTACCATAGAAATAAAAGCATTCGGACAAATATGGGTTAGAGTAGCATATCTGAACTAAACTCACGGAAAAACAAAGGGAACAACCACATTCCTCCCAACCATAGAACCGAGCAGCCAAAATCACTTGCACGGTTCACCCCCTAGCCTGACCATGAGTCCATGAGGGAAAACTTGGAAATCCCTCCTCTGCAATGTCCTTCGAATCGGTAGTCACCACCTTGCCTTACACCCATTCAGTGTTCATAACAACAATAGTAAAAAATCAATAGTTTTCCTTTCCCAACATACTTGGAATCGTCCTGCCTCCTCACATATGCTTATTTATCAATTTTCCTAGGTCTTCTTTCCCTTCTTTGGGAATTTTCACAGCTATCTAAATCCCTGATTTTCAGGGGCTTCCAATGGCCATTTCATTGATTTTCCACCTGTAAAAATCAGCCTAGAGGTAGTTCCAACATGTTCCCCTCTCATGGAGTCATGGTCAACTAAATTTAACATGGTTGTCCCCTTTGCCCTCTGCAATCAATATAAAATATTTTGTTTTTCATACAAGTGTCATAGCCCAATATTTAGTTGGGACAAATCATATCTCTTCCCAACAGTCAAAATCATTTATTACAATTATAAAATTTGAAATTCAAAATTGCCATAAATGGCAAAAATTTTCCAATTTCAAATTTACTAAAAACATAAATAAATTTCCAACAATTTAAATTCTATTTTTTTTTTTTTTTTTTACTTATTTTTGGGGATGTCACACAGAATTAAAAAGAAACATTGCAATCTCAGATAAACCAGATCTGAGTATCGACAAGAAAGGACTACTATGAATTAAAAATAGACTTTATATACCAGATGCAATAGAGTTAAAGTTAATAATCTTGGACATAGTGCATAAGAAACTGGATTCTGGCCATCCAGGTTACTAGAAAATGATAACAACACTTAGAAAACTATTTTTATGGCCTAATATGAAGGGAAAAACAATAGAATACTTGGCTAGGTGCCAAGATTTTCAGTAGGTTAAAGTCAAACACCAGTATCCAGCTGACCTATTACAACCATTACCAGTGCCATAATGAAAATGGGAGACCATATCGCTGGAATTTATAACAGGTTTTCCCAAAACTGAGAAACAAAATGACTCTATTATGGTTGTGATCGATAAACTTAGTAAGTCTGCACACTTTATTCGTATGAAATATATTGTTAAAGCTATAAACATCAATGAAATATTTATGAAGGAAATTTTTAGACTACATGGTATTCCGAAAATGGTGATCTTAGATAGAGACATAAAATTTACGTCCACTTTTTGGAAAGAATTGTTTGCAGTGCTAAATACTGATTTGAATTTCAGCACGAGTTACCATCCACAAACGGATGGACACACCAAAGGAACAAATCATATCATAGAAGATATGCTCTGTATGTATGTAAGAACAAAACTAAGTAAGTGGGAAGACTACCTATACTTGGTAGAATTCGCGTATAACAGTGGGTACCAAACTTCGGCTAAATTGATCCCCTTCGAGGTACTGTATGGAAAAAGGGGTATGACACCAATTAGCTTGGATGACCTGGTTGATATACTCATGATTGGACCAAAAATACTCCAAGAAATGGAAAGTACAGTAAGAAAAGTGCAAAAAAACTTAAAAGAGGCACAAGACAGACATAAAAGTCATGCAGACCAAAAAAGAAGACACTTGGAATTTCAAGTGGGTGATCCTGTTTACTTAAAAGTCAAATCTTTAAAGAGTTCACTAAAACTCAAGAACTGTGCGAAATTGGCACCTAGGTTTTGTGAGCGCTTCAAAATATTAGCTCGAATTGGACCTGTAGCATACCAAATTGCACTTCTAGATAATCTAAGAAATAATAATGTTTTTCATGTTTCCTTGTTGAAAAGGTATTTCCATTACCCTATTCATATGATTGATTGGAACTTGGTGCATGTGGAAGAAGAAGGCGAGATCTAGGCAGAACCCCTGCGCATTCTGGATCGAAGAGAAATATTATTTCAGAACATAGTCGTCGCTCAGGTAAAGGTGCAATGGAAGGACTTTATCCCCGAGGAGGGCACTTGGGAGTTTGAGGGATATTTGCAGAAATATCATCCAATCCTGTTCCAAGAAGGGAACGAACACCGAGGACAATGTTTTCTTGAAGGGGGAAAGGATGTGACATCCCCAAAAATTAAAGTGATTTAAAAATTCAAAAAAATTGTTAGAAAACTATTTTGTTTTTGGTAAATTCGAATTTCGAAATATTTTTCCATTTAGGGCAATTCCAAATTTCGATTTTTGTAAATTGTAAATAGATTATTTTGACTGTTGGGCAGAAATTGTGATTGGACCCAACTAACTATTTGATTTCAGCACTTGTATGAAAACATAATATTTTATATTTATTGCAGAGGGAAAAATGGAACAACCATGCTAAAATTAGTTTACCATGACTCCTTGAGTGGGGAACATGTTGGAACTACCTCTAGGTTGATTGTTACAAGTGGAAAATCAGGGATTTGGCCAATAGTAGCCCCTGAAAATTAGGGATTTAGAAAGCTGTAAAAATTCCCAAGGGAGGGAAAAAAGACTTAGGCAAAAAGGACATGTGTTGATCAATAGCATATGTGAGGAGGCATGACGCTGCCAAGTATGCTCCGGAAAAATGAATTAGACTCTTGGTGCTATGAACACTAAATTATGAGTGTGAGGCAAGGTGAAGTGACTGAGAAAAGACTGTTACTGAGGAGATTTTCCAGAATTATCCCTCATGGATTCATGGTCAGGTTAGGGGGTGAATGGAATAAGTAACTTTGGTTGTTTCATTCTAAGGTTGGGAGGAACGTGGTTGCTCCCTTTTTCTTCCAACGTTTTGTTCATATATGTTCATCTATCCTTTTTTTGGTTATACATCTATTGTCTCAAGTTGTTGTTCATATACATAGATATATTTTTGGGCAGTTGATCTCTATTTGAAACTATCATTAAATATGAATCGTTCTGATCTAAATGATTAAAAGAGAAATTTAGCGTAATCTTGTGCATATTACTATCGAATAAGTTCTGAAAATTTTCTTCTAGTATATATGGTATATTTATGTTCCACAATATTCTATAGGAAAATGGTAAAACCTCCTACAAGTTAGTTGTAGTTATCATATAAATATTTTATTAAGTAGTTAACATAGAATAAAGAATTGAATGGTGGAAGTATTCCATGAATTATAATCACATTGATGGCTTCTCGATCCCATCAATTATATTAAGAAATTTCTACCAAATTAATACGCAATATTTTTAATAACGAATAACCCTAGGAGGAGACGAGGATATTTTAAATTAGAAAACACATATACCGTTTCATATATCTATACAGAAATTACACCCCTGGGATCACCTTTGTGGCTGGGTTAGATTTTCTTATTTTATTCTAAGTTACCTATGCAAACAATATACATAAACAAGAATCAACTATGTAGAGTTACATACATAAATACATATACATATAGGAATACATACATGAACATATACATGTGGATAAGCCCCCATTGAGCACGTTGTGGAACTCTCGAAGAAATGCTTGTATCCTTTCAATGTAAATAGAAAACTATGAAACAAAGAATTTAAGGAAAAAAAAAATTAAAACAAGAATAGAGATATGTGAAGCCTTAAAGATCTTGATGCCTTCATTTAATTATACAAATGAATTCCATAACCCTGTTGTCAACTAGACAATTAAACCAACCCTCTAATCAATCGGGCGACAATGGAAATAGAGGAAAATTGTGAATCTATTAATCAAATTGGAGTTCTATAAATACTATAAAATACAACCATAAATGTATGAGACTCACTACCAAAGAGCACATAAGTTGTTATACTTATGTATTTGAATGAGTAATTAATGTATCAACAAAAATCCAGAACAATAATTAAAATCTCTCAACTACTGCACAATAGTCGCTCAGAACTAATATGGTACAACATCTAAATCCTTCTGATAAGAAAGAAACTAAGATGGTAATACACCATGTGATGAATAATTTTAGAACCAAAACCTTTGTTTCAAAAAACCAAATTATTAATTCTATAGTATTTTCAAAAGGAACTCGAGCACCTTGCATATGGGGATGCTAGGGAAAATCTGAGGGTTCAGATGCTCCACTCCTGCAAGGAAATAGAATAAAAATAAAACTCATTAGTATATGTCAATGAGATTCACATTTGATTTACAAAGATAAATAAAATACAAGTAAATTAGAATACATAGGATTTCTCGAATATACTTAACTTAGGACCTTAGCATCGACCGTCGTCTGCTTCAAAATTGACAGAGGCTTCCTGGAACCAGAGGGGAGGAGAGAACTGAAGTTTATCTGATTGGTACCTCCCAAGAATCAGAGGCCCCATCATTAGAATAGGCTATAAAAATATTAAAACATCAAAACAACAAAATGTCTAAATATTAAGACAAAAAGAAAACACTACCGAAAGGTATTCTGAAAACCCCAAGCAAGAATCCAGTTGGAATAATAGAACAAAGAACTTTTCCTAGGTGTATTCTTACTAAGGCCAAAATTTTTGAACATAGTCTATCGCAAAACGTAGGAAATAAAGCCCAGTACCCTTATCCCTGAAACATACAGATTGTTTGGCTAGAGTTTATACATACAATAGTCGACCCGATAGTAAAGGGAAGAAAATCCTAACGTAAGTCGCAAGTGCAAGTGACTAGATGATAGTATCGTTCCACTCTTTAATCTGTAAGGGAATACTACTACACTTACGAAATATTACAATAAACATAACAGACTGATAGGCACCCAGAGGGATGGCCTGGATGACAACATTCAAAAAACAACCATCATTACCCTACGACAAACTACACTACGCTAATACACATATGCCTATACAAATCAAACTCTTAAGGTAAATTGGAAAATCCTATACAGAATAAATGATAGGGTTTGAAAATGAACCTTACACTGGTTGTGGGGAGACGATCGATCATATTCCACCTGTACCAGAGTAAAACATCTCTTCATCCCTCACACTAGAGAGTATACCCATCACTACCCATGACATTCTTACAGAGTGAACAATCCATATGGAAATGGAAACTAACTAATTTTCCAGAAGGGATTAAGAGAGAAAGCAATTAATATTGTAGTATTGAGCCATGTGATATTCAAGAAGGGACCACACCCTCGCAAGACATGAAAGAAAGTGACAGGTTCGGGTGGCTCTCGACGTAGGTGTTCATTAAAGAGAGGGACAGAGGTATCAATGTGCCCTGATAGTTACTACACCAGTTCTCACACCGATTAAATGCGATGGGAAAGAATGTCATAACATCTACTCTCTAACTGATGATGACCCTTGTTTACAAACTGTGTTAGTGGACCGAGGCTAGGACTGTACATATTTTACATTAAGGTTATAACTTAGGCTTAGACCTCGATAGCATGACCTAGCACAACTGGACTAATGTTTCCCTGTCAAGAGACCCTTAATCATTTATGGCAAATACATCTTGCCTTCTTGTACCTTAGCGTCGAATTGTTTGCAGATCGGGAGGCCATGAACTTAGAATTCCTTTACATCGAAACTATTAATGTCTTGGGTTATATATGTATATGTATAAGGGATCTTTCAATTGTATGCTCACGATATACCCAAACATATGTAAAAAATTATATATCGAAGAATTAATCAATAGGAAATCTATGTATATAGACATATAGATATAGTGAATATGCATAGACTCATCAATGCCAAAGAAAGGGACCAAGGGTTGAATGAATTGTTAGAATTAACACTTGTCAATATTAAAGTATAGTCAGAAATGTGGATATGACAGGAAAGGCAATGGCGCCCCTAAAGGCTCTTAGGAATTGAATGGAATTTCAATAAACATGGGTTCTTAAGCTTACACCTCAAAATCTGTGAACCTCCACTGAAGAAGGTTATGTTGGTTATGATAAATTCGAAAAATATGAAATGAAGTACCCTAAGATTTTTTTTTTTTATGTAAATTTTAAGGTACATTACAGTTTCCCTCCTAGGAGCCAACTTATACACACAACCTACAACCTCTCATTCCCCACATGCTTGTCCCACCCCAGGAAGTGTTCCCTTTGTCTGCTCAACATTCCTTCGGCTACCCCACTTCAGTTCCAAGGCTTCATCAACAAGATGAACATGAATTATCAGAGAACTATAGTTGTTGTTGGGCTCCCTCTAGGATATATCACTTCCCCAACAACCTCTCTCACCTGGAGATAGTTTTTCATAGTCGTAACAACCTTCTTCTTCTTTCTCGAAAAACTCTCTCACCTAGAGAGGGTTACTCACATGCTTCACAACCTACTTCTTCAATCCATATCCTTAGAAATACATCAAGAATGTTTAGGTAACACACACATGATGGTAGGAACCAAAACTGGGTAAGGACACAGAAGATGGTAGAAATCCAAGCTCATCCAAGGAACTATGTTGGGATCAACAAAAAACTGTTAAGACACATCACAGGCTCAGGAAAAGTATAGGTGTGTTGTGCTTCATTGGAAAACACGAGTCAACTTTAGGGGTTTACTAGTTTCACAGGCACGCAAATGATGCAGAGGTCGATGATGGAGTTGATGGCTTAGTACATGAGTTAGTGGGTGAATCAGATAAGATGGAATAATTCTAGAGGATGGAAAGAGCCCCCCTGAATGGTAAGAGTGGCAAGGGAACACGAGAATGGGGAGAGATGTGAGAGTGGAGGGAGAACTCCCCAACGTTCTTTCTTTTCTAGATATAAATGACATGTGCCCAAGTTGACACATGTCTTCCTGAAGCTGCATAAGCTTCACTTAACACTCGTTACCCTTATTCCAAGAACTTATAACAACACCTATCATGTCCACCTTATCCTTTAGGAAATAATAATAAAATATTATTCCCTTAGAGGTAATCCCTCTATCTTATCCCCTAAAACTCAACACTTAGCCCCCTCCCTTACCCTACCTAGTGGAGCTTAGTCCTCCATTATCTTCTATCATGGTCAGTCTACACATAACGATGCATTTATATTAATGATATGAGTATTTACATATACAAAATCATGCTCTTTGGCCTTTAGCATCTAGGAACTCTGACCTAATAATCACATAATCCTCCTAGCTTACAATCGCTTGGATCATGAGCCTACAAAACATATTTACATTCACAATTACAATTGGGGCTTAGTCTTGGGATGTTACAAAACATAAAAATTAGGAGGAAGACCTGAAAAATTAGGTGGGTGAGTGGAACAACTAAAGTCCAACTAGTAAAACTGGTGTAAGAAATGACATGGGAGGAGAACCAAGTGCCACACTTAAGAGCTAGAGTTTTTAAAGGAGGCAGAAATATATTAGCTACAATTGCAACTGTATAAACTCATAAATAAACAGACATGAATTACATAAATGAGCTATTGCTCTGAAACATCGCTACATTCATTGCTCCAAGAATTAAATATAAATAGATGTAATTTATTATAGATAAAACCTTCAATAAATATTTAGAGAAGATCTATCTAGAATTAGGTTTATTAATAATAGACAATCTAGACAAATCAACTCTTCTAAATCTTTCTACAATTGGAATATGTAGATCTAACTAAGACTCTTCTATAACTCTCTAAAATTAGAGGGACTAATAATATTTTAACACTTAGAATTAATTACCACTACTAAACACTTATGCAATGTACCCCAAATTTCTCAAAATAAATAAAAAAATTGACAGGGGACATTAAAACTCCTTGACTTGTCAACATTTGATTGATCAAACACATTTTTATTTTCTTTATTGTAAACAGAGTAGATTTAGCGTCGCTACTGGATTTGGAATCTGATACTTATTGTGTAAATAGTACAATTACGACCAGGGCTACCATAGCCCTTTGAATATCTACCATATTTGTGTTAATCTATGCTATACAAAAATTACAGTGCGTAATAACCTAAAGACTAAAGACTATCATATAGTCTATCCATAATAATTAGCACTTATAAATAATGACATACATTCATATAGTTTACTATTTAACTATCATATGTATTCCATAGTTCTGACACTATCCATGTCAATAGGTATATACATAAATAGTTTATCACATAAACTATCATAACCTTAACTCTATTTATATAAACATACTTATGCATATATTGTTTACCATAATATCTATTTTGTGGATACTATATACAACATTATCCATAAAATAAATATCCCATTTAATATATGTCACTAAACCTATCCATAGTATTTCATATTGCTTAATTATACATGATACTACCACGGAAAGATTTTAGTCTAACAATATAGTTATCGTTTAACATATAGATTGCTACAAGGTTAACATACGCTAGAAACATTCCCCAACGATATACCTGTCATTAATCATAAGGTTTAATGTGTTGGGAACCATATGAGTATGACCTTATCTTATATTGGCGAGCATATACCATTACACACATATAGTTTGTAAGCCTATCTGACTAGAAACACAACCTAGCAATAAATTGGTTTGAAAAATGATTAATGGAGGATGTCAGTTCGACATTTAACCCCTCGCTAATCCATTAATGAAGAACTAAACTATACCACACAAAATTGACACTTCAGCCACTACGTCCAATGTATACTCTCCATCTCCATGGTTTCACATGGCAGAGGTATTGGTGTGTACCCACCACATCACTCCTCTAACAAGACCCAAGGTAACAAATGTCCATTGCTTTCCCTTTGCTCATTGTAACGATTGTATTTGCACAAAAATGATGCCCTTTGCTTATTGTAATGATTTATTTTTCATGAAAATTCTCTTTGCTCTATAAGCTAACCTTGCCCCTTCTCTGCATGGCCAATAACATGGGAGCTCGTATCTGGTAAACAAAAAGGGAGGAGGCAATGCATCTTTGTTTCATCTTTTGCACAAGGTAAGAAAGAACTTCATTACTTTAGTACTTTGTAACTCATAAATAAAACTTTGTTTGGGAACTATTGAGGGTTAGAAATGCCTCTATAAGTATTTTCCTCCTGGCGCTCCTCTGGGTTTAAAGTTCTCGGGACTGGGGTTGTAGTATTTTCCTAGTTGATTGTTGTTTACTTCTAGTCTATCATTTCTTACGGTTATTTAATGGTCGAAAACATTACGAAAATTATGAAATATCCTTGATCCGACTGATCAAGATATTTGCTACCGTTCTAATGCTCTGTCGTGCAGATCTGATACACTAGGGGTTTCTGGATGCATTTTAGCCGTGTGTTTGAGATATTCTCCGGTTATTGTGGTTGCATGTTGGTTATTGTAGGTGCATGTTGGTTATTACATGTGCATGTTTCATATTTAAGGTTTAACAATCATATAAGGACGCATGCAAAAGTATAGAATATCAACTGCTCAATATCATGAATAATAACGGTTCAAGCATGGAAATACAATAGCCTACTGGAAATATAGAATCTAAACGTTAGTCAGATCTTCTGGATATACACTGGAATACAATTGAATAACAAAAAATACCTGTGATCATAAGAAGATAGAAGATCCGATGCATGCATGGATAGATCGACAAAAAAGGTGAGATTCTGGAGAAATACGATAACTGCTACCAGCTGGAAAACTCGACCTGAAGAATCCACCTTCAGAATGTGCGCGAAACTACTCCAATAGAAGTGCCCTATCCTCTAGACAGGAATGGATGTCTGTCAGATCTTGGATGTGACCCCATCGACATTGGATCTGGACCCCTGGGGGGTTTGCGCCCCTCCTAGAACAATGAATGCGCCCAAAAATATTCCACCAATGGAATTTGCTGCTATATGGCTCAAAATGATCGTCTCGTCAAATGATGAAATGGGTCGGAAGGATTTGTCCAGATCTTCCCTGAAACTCTGCATGCAACGCCAAATGTTTGTCCGGAATAATTACGCCCTGAATGGCTGGATGAATTGATCTGCAAGATTACACCGTCGGAATCTGATGATAGATGGCTCAATGGAAGCACCCTAGCTGGATATCCAATGGGTTGGAATGAAACTACAATCGGGACACAGGTCTATTGCAGCTCTCCAAACCTTCAAACTAGCTTGCGCCCTCCTTGGTTGAGCTACGCCCTCCACAACGGAAACTCCTGAAACGTACAGTGAAATACCTGGATTGTATCTCCGATGGGCTAGGGTGTGTCTCTCAACACCAAAACTGATCAAGGGTGGTGGTTTCCTCCAAAAATCCATAAAACAGTAAGGTCAACTCTCCTCCTCCTCTGAGAACTCTCAACATCAAATCATAACAATGCATAATGAGGAATTAGGTCAAATTCCTCCCTTTATATCTTTCCCAATCTAATTCTTCATTGACCTCACTTAAGCTAGGTGTATTTCCTCCTAAAGTGATTTATTTTTCAACTAAGACCCCCCTTAACACCTTTTCATTCTAAGTCTTCGTTGACTTAGGCTTAAGTGACTTTTCCTACGTATTTTGGCTTAATTCATCGTTTAGCCATTAATTCCTCCTTATTTCTCCATCTTGTTCCCTGTTTGTGCCTGAATATAGTCTACGGGAACATATAGACTACTAAGTAACTCCCTGTTGGCCTACTCTTGGGAACGGGACATCATAGTCCTCCCTTCCCGAGATTGCTTGTCCTCAAGCAACATCAATCTTGGGTGTTGCATAATATGCTCTCCCTCCCATGTGGCATCCTCCACTGGAAGACCCCTCCATCTAACCAAGCACTCTCTGATGATCCTTCTCCTCAATATGCACTCTCTCTGCTCTAGTACCTCCTCTAGCACTAGTTCCAACTGACCCTCATTATCCAAGGGTGGAAACTCCTGTGAAATGCTAACCTGTTGTCCCACCGCCTTTTTAAGGCAAGAGACGTGAAATATGTTATGAATATTTCTACCTTCTAGTATCTCTAGCTCATATGCCACCTCACCTATCCTCCTTATGAATCTATATGGCCCATAGAACTTTGGATTCATTTTATCTACTCCGCTCCTTTTCAAGGAAGATTGTCGGTATGGTTGTAATCGCAGGAAAACCAAATCTCCTACCTCAAAACTGCGCTCAACTCTGTGTCGATCTGCATATATCTTCTGCTGATTCTGAGCTGACTACAAGTTCTCCTTTGTTGATCGAAGGATCCTTTGACTCTCCTCCACCCAATCCTTGGCCCCCGGTACCCTACTGTCCCCAAACACAATATCTATAAAGGAGGGTGCATCATATCCATACAATGCCCTGAATGGTGACATCCTGATAGACATATGGTAAGTTGTGTTGTAGCAATACTCACCCATATGTAACCATCTCACCCAAGTGCGTTGTTGTCCCCCCACATAGTTCCTCAGATAACCTTCCACCCATTTGTTGATGATCTATGTCTGCCCATCTATCTGTGGATGGTAGATGGTGCTCATGGCTAGCTCTATGCCTGGGAATCTGAAAAGATCCTGCCAAAATGCGTTAATGAAGCGCCCATCCCTATCACTTACTATCTACCATGGTAACCTTTGCAACTGGAATACCTCCCTGAAGAACAACTCTGATACCTGTATGGCATTGTAGTATGTGGGTATGGTGAAGAAATGTGCGAACTTGGTCAGTCGGTCGACCACCACAGATATACAGTCCCTTCCCTGCACTCTAGGGAGGCCTATAATGAAATCCATGAAAATGCTCTCCCATTTCTGCTTTGGAATGGGCAGAGGTTGTAGTATCCCTGCGGGATGTGTCTGCTCGGACTTGTTCTGCTAACAAGTCGTGCACTCTCGTATGTGTTTCAGCACGTCATCCTTGAGACCCTTCCATGAGAATCTCTCCCTGATATTCCTATAAGTTTTGAAGTATCCCTGATGCCTTGCTGTTGGTGAATCATGACACACCTTCAGAATCTTCCCTTTCAGGGTGGATTCTAGAACCAATTAGATTTGGTTCTTGTAGAAAATGACGTCATCAAGAACCTGGTATCTACCATCAATCACTTCCCCGTCCATCACCTCACAAGATTTTTTTTTTTGGAGTATTCCACCAACAAATGAGCTTTCCAATCTGTACAAATATCCATCATCGAACATCCTGCCGGTCTCCTAGACAATGCATCCACCACAACATTCCTTTGTCCCTTGACATACTCAATATCAAAGTCGAATTGTTGGATCTTTGAGACCCACTTCTAATGCCTCTCGCTAAGGTCTTTCTGGTCAAGGAAATACTTGAGACTATTATGATCAGTCTTCACTACAAACCTGTTGCCAACTAGATACTGCCTAAATTTGGTTAAAGCATGCATGATTGCTAGCATATCCTTGTTGTAAATAGGATAGAGTCTCTCTGACTCATCGAGCTTCTTGCTCTCAAACACAATGGGGTGGCCCCCCTGCATCAATACTGCTACAATCCCCACCCCTGATGCGTTGCACTCTAAGATGAATGGCTGAGAAAAGTCTAGGAGAGCTAGAACATGGCATGTTCTCATAACCTCCTTCATTTTGTTGAATGTCTGCTGTGAATCCTCTGTCCAATGAAAATCACCCATCTTTTTCAATTCTGTGAGTGGTGCTACCAACTGTGAAAAAAACTTGACAAACCGCCTATAGTAACTGCATAACCCAAAGAATCCTCTCAGCTCCATGAGATTCTTGGGCGTTGGCCAATCCACAATGGCTCTAATCTTTTCTTGGTGAACCTGTACTCCCTGCCCACTGATGATATGCCCTAAGTACATTAGTTCCCTCATGCCAAATTCACATTCAGATTCCTTGGCATATAAAGAATGGGCCTTCATAATATCCAAGACCTTCCCCAAATGTGCTAAATTCTCATCCCATGTCTTGTTGTAGATCAATGTATCGTCGAAGAATACCAGAAGGTACTTCCTCAACTGTCCTCTAAAGATATGGTTCATGCAAGACTGGAAAGTGGCTGGTGCATTGGTTGGTCCAAACAGCATGACCAAGAACTCAAAATGTCTGAAATGACATCAAAATGTTGTCTTCTCAATATCCTGCTCCCTGATGCTGATCTGATGGTATCCTGAACATAGATCAATCTTACTGAAGAAGACTGCCCCATGTAACTCATCCATCAACACATCTATACGTGGAATGGGGTAATTATTCTTGATCATTTTCTTATTGAGAGCTTTGTAATCGATGCACATCCATAATGTGCCATCCCTCTTCAGTACCAGTACTACTGGAGATGCAAAAGGACTCCCATTGGGCCTGATATGCCCCATAGCGAGCAATTCTTTGATTTATTTCTCAATTTTGTCCTTAAATTTCTTGACGTGTTTATAGGGTGTTGTAATCACTGGTGTATCCCCTGCCTCTAACTCAATCATGTGCTCAAAACCCCTATTTGGCATTCTCCCTGGTGGTATCAGCCCAAATACTGGCTCATAACATCCCAGAAGCTCTCTGATCTGTGGATGGTACTGCTCCCTATCCTATGAGTCCTTTCGCGTGGTGATCCAACACTCTACTGTGTAAGCCACATTACCATGATGAAAAATCTACTCCATCCTCTTTGTCGATACTACTCGAGGCACCCCTATAGACATGCCTCTCAGCACAACTCTCAATCCACTGGCATATCTGAAGCTCATGGTCAACGTTTGATAGTTGAACCCAATCTCCCCCAATGAATATAACCACTGTACTCCCAACACAGCATCTGTATCTGATAGCTCAACTACATAAAATGTGTTAGTTAGGGTGTAGTTTCCAAGTTCGACCTCTAGCTTAGGGATCATGTCCAAGCATGTCATCGTGTATCCATTGGCCACTGCCACATGGAATCCCTCAAACTCCTTTGTGCGTAACCCCCTCCTGGCTACCAAGGATGCATCTATGAAGTTGTGGGTAGCTCCACCATCAACTAAAGCTGTCATGCGTTGCCCTTGTACAAGGCCCTTGAGCCTGAGAGTGTTGTACCTAGGTATTCCTGAAAGGGTGGCTATGGTTCCCCCTTTCACCTCTCTACAAGGTTTGGTCTCCTCCTGGGGCTGGGCCCTTGCCGGTATCTGAGGTTTCTTCGGCTGCTGCTCTGGCTCATGCATGGTCTTAGTATTTGAATCACTATCTCTCGGTGCCTAAATATCCTCATCCTCCTCCTCACTACCGGATTCCACTTCAATATAGTGGATCTATCCCTTCCCCATGCATCTATGCCCGGGGACCCAAGGATATCTACAGGAGAAGCAAAGCTTCTTCCTCATCAACTCCCATCATGTATCATCATCCAACTTGGGCTTGCCCTTCCATTCCCTCGGAATATTCTTCGGATCCTTGTCTCTCTGTGGTACAAAAGGTTTAGTGAAAGGTTTAGTTTTTGGTACCCAGTCCGCCAAATCTCTAGTGCATCGGATGACATCCTGCAAGGAATGAGGTCGGTATGCCTTCACCCAACCTCTTAAGGGTTCTGTGAGCCCTTCGGTGAATATCATGACCAATAGCGGCTCGAATATGTCTGTCACTGCCACTACTACTCTCTAAAACTCCAAGATGAATGCCTCTGTTGTGCTAGTTTGTCTCAACTGGGCTAAATCTATGAAGTGGATCTCTGGATCCCTCCTATCAAATCTATCCATGAGTCTCTCTGTGAACTCTCTATAGGAGGTGATGTGATTGTGACCCAATTTCACCAATCCATGATACCACCACTCGTGTGCCTCACCCTCCAAGTGTAGGGTGGCGAAACTGATGGCCTCTGCCTCGGTCATCTGGTTGAGCGTGTAGTAGGTATCTAGTTTCTGTACCCAAGCTCTCGCAATGCATCTGGATGATCCATCAAAAGAAGGTATGGTGAGTTTACCAACTTTTCAGATGAAGTAAATGTTATGCCCCTGATGTTGCTGTTGTTACCCTCCCCTCTGTGGCTCTCTAGGATGGTTCCTGAGTCTGAGTCCACAATACTCGACTAAGGTCATGTCATGATGAAATCATGGCCCAAGGCCACATACTGATGCAGGAGCATCTCTCCATGCCATTCCGTCAACCACGTCAGCGCACACTCATTCATGTGCTGAAAGGGAGGCACAGCCTCATTTTTGAATTTGAATTCAATGTAAATTAATGCCTTAGGCTGGTGAGCCATGAA
>ML807331.1:11117-26257 GCA_009831015.1 Picea engelmannii
TATTTTACAAAAATCCTTTACGCTTAAGTGCATTCAAGTCCAATCAATTCTATTTACCATTTATATGGACCGAAGTAGATGTATTTTACTAATCATTTTTTGACACGATGATTACTTATTTTCTCCTCTGATGCCTCAGAGCTTATCTCAAGGGCACACACTTCCATGACAATTCGAATTGGGAAGGCAAGACGCTCGATGCAAATGAGGAGACAAACATCTTTATATAGATGGGAGTTGGGTTCTTTAGGCACGACTCCACCCAAGGTGCCTTGTGATGCAAGTCAAACAACAAAAAGTTTGATGAAGAGTTGAGGGAAAACTTGGGCGCTCCAACGAAGGGCAGTCGGCTAAGGCATGGGGGACAAATTTAGGAGAGTCAGCATGACTCACCTAAGTGGTGCACACACTGAAAACAACAAGTTAGTTAGATGGATGTGGCGCGTCCGCATGAGTAGCGAACCAAGGTTGGGCGCACCACTCCCAAGGGCATGACGGTTGACAAGCACATGGATTTGTTTGGCAAATGGGTCCACGAAAAGGCATGGCGATTCGTTTGAACATGGGTTCGTGAATGGGAACAACAACCCCAAAGGACACAATGGTTCATGATGGTGACCTTTTGAGATCCTATAACAAAACAAGGGCACACAGCCAAGGAAGAAAAGTTTTGGAAAGAACTTGAAGACAAGGAGAGCAAGAGCTCTATGGTTCTGAGGAAAATAGAGGGAGGCAAATTCCTCAAGGAGACAAGTCGCTCCACTCTGGGAGGACTTGTGTTTCTTTGAGGTGGATTCGTTGGACAGATATGGGTGAGCTTCTCTTGGGATGATTTTGGCTAACTATGGAAATGTAGGTCTGTTGGAGACATGCATGAGTTAGAACTGCAATTAGTGAAGTCTGTGGAAACGAAGAGGAAAAGTATGCGAAAACGAAGAGACATCAATTCTGCAGTCGAGTACATGTATGAGGTGCACTGTAAGTGGTTGCAGAGACGATTATGATAGAGAGTCTTGTGGTGACATATTTATTCACGAGTGTCTTGGTGAGGTGAGGCAAGTCATTCAACTCTACCAAAGTTGTGAATCGAGCCGGTAGTGCTCATGTTGTAACTTTTATGCAATAATAAAGACTTAGTCAGATGTTAGGTGGGATTTGTGTTGCACATACTATATCTATGTTTCTCTTGTCTGTTTCTTTGTTCTCATGTTCTTGGATGTATGCTTAAAAAAGTGTAAGTGTTAAAGTAGCTAACGAATGTCTAAGTATATAAGAGTTCCAATAGAGTAGGAGTGTGACTCGATGATAGCCTAGAACAAAGTATGGGTTTTCTCTAGGTGAAGAGGCATAGTC
Source organism: Picea engelmannii (assembly GCA_009831015.1). Lineage (NCBI taxonomy): Eukaryota > Viridiplantae > Streptophyta > Pinopsida > Pinales > Pinaceae > Picea > Picea engelmannii. The sequence goes on from ML807331.1 coordinate 12,471, forward strand.
AGGACAAGGTAAACTTTGTGTTTCCAAGAAGCTAGGTGTGAAACTTTGTGCTGCCCCATGCCCTCAAGAGGTGCATAATCATAAAGAACGTTGTGGGGACGTGACAAATGGTATTAGAAAAAACATTGAAAGTAGTTTTTTGCGAAGGAAATTCAGTGGGAGCTTCATAGACTTGGTCAATGGCTCGGTACAACAAACTTGTTCATCGCAGAATTTGCATCAGTATTACAGTAGAGATTCGGTTGATGGTGCGATGAGAAGGTTGATTTGGACACACACCTTGTGCAGAATGAGAGCATATTTTGTGGTAAGACGAAACACTTGGACATAGTGGGTGATCGTAGAACTTGTCGCATACTTGATTGCAGAGGAAGACTTGGTTGTTTTGATCCATGATGAAAGTCAGTGTCAGACCTATTATGCACACTTTGGAGAGACCAGGTGTAGAGTTGATTGAGTGAATTAAGAACTTGGGCAAGGCAGATGAACGCATGATCTGTTGCATGACTTGTTGAAGAGGGTGATCACATAAGTGATTGCTAAGGGAAGTAGTTCTAGGTTGTTGTGAGGTGAGGCACTTGGGTGCATTGAGTGACTCGGGGTGACCTAGAGCGGCTCCACAATATATTGTTGGTTGGTCACGTTTCCATCATGACGTCTTCATGTCGTGCATTACCAAGAATAATAGTTGATTTGAATTGGGTTGTTGGGATCACAACCTTTAGACGAAGTATCTCTTTAGGGTTACGACAGTTGGTTAGCAACAATATAGCTTGAAAGTTGGGAAGTGGATGCATGGTGCCTTGAAGTAGATGATGTCAAGGTACAAAGATGGCCAGGCATTGAAGATGAGTTTGGTTGGCTGCATGTGAAGCTTGGGACTTAAACGGATTTCTGAATTGGAAGGATGGACTTAGCCTTGTATCACAATGAACAGTGATTGAGGGGAGTTCATATACAGAGTTGGTTGCTTGGGCAAGCGAAGGTCTTAGATAGTATAATTAGAACATGGTTGCAACGAAGAATGTCGTTGAGAAATATATGGTTGGTTTTGAGCTCTTACATTTCTTAAGTGTTGCAATGATTTCTTTGAAGGGAAGGAAAATGACTTGGGGGTTCAAGTGCATAATGTTTCTACAGTGAGAGTGGATAGACTTGAGGGTGACTCAAGTGGTATAGATTTGAAGAAGTCTTGTAATGGTTTGGGACGCCTTGGTTCGCAGAACATGTGGAGAGATTAGGACATCCTCCTTGGATGATTCTAGTGGTGGGATTTGGCATATTTGGATGCAGACATGGACGTGGCTTGAGGAATATGCCTACACTTTGATGAGGTGCATTGGACAAGTCGTTGTAGTGGTGGGTAGTGAAATCTAGATGTGCCAATTTTGAGAAGATGGATGAGGTGCACTAGTGCTTGGTGCCTCAGCCAAATTTGTTGAGTCAGGTGGTGACTTGATGAGTCGCAATGAAAGTGCAAAAGTTTGGGCGCTTGCAACGAGTGCAAGAAATTTTCGTTCCAAGAGATGGATGGAGTCAGCAAATGATTCGACCAAGAATTGTTGATACTCAGCCTGAATGGGTAGAACGCAAACCGGGTGACTTGGGCGGTGTTCACTCACCTTTTGTATGGTACATTAGATGAGGAGGAGCACACTTTGATGGAATTTACGACGATTGTGTGATGACTCAGATTATTGACGTAGATCGTTGGTTGAGGTTGATAGAGTATTGGTTCGGACTTGCCTTAGTCATGGAATTTATTTGAGGTGACACATTATACTTGGATCACTTTGGGAAACTCGTTGGGTCATTTGAGGAGTGTAGGCATGTTGTCCACACTCATTGTAGGTGTTGAGTTGTGTTGAGGTAACTTGATGAAAGGAGGCGTGTTGGGGACTTGCCTTCATTTAGAGGATTGTGCAAACATGCAAATTACAACATGAAGCGATCACTTGTGTTTCTCTTGCTTTGGGAAACATGGTTGAGGGTGAATCCCAACCATTCCATGGCAAGGAGAGGTAGAGGCAACAATGTGTTTGAGTGATGAAGTGTTGAGGAAAATGGAAATATGGACGCACAGTTCTTGGGGCAGATTAGCTAACTATTCCATGAGGTGGACAATGGAGTCGAGTTGCCATAGATGACTTTTCTTTGGGGTGACTTCATAGTGCATCAAGGTGAGGGGTGACCTTGCCTTGGTCTGAGATTGTTGTGCATATGAACCAAATTGCAGAAGGAATTCAAAGTATGGATGCACCATTAGGTTTGTAGTGCAACACTTAGACATTGTGGAGGATCTCATTGACAAAGATTGAATGATGTCAACATTGGTGAGGAAAGGATGGACACTTGTCTTAGTGTTATTCTTTAACAGTTACAGTAAATGAACTGACATGAAAGAGAAATGGCTGGGAGGCGATATGCCGAAAACGTCGCTAGATCACTTGCTAATTAATGGACGTGGCAAAATCACTTGTTAACTTGTTAAATCATAACGTCTGATTTATTAAATTTCGATTTATAAAATAAAAATAATCTTCTATTAATAAAGTAATAACAACCTAAATAGGATGACCATCTAAATCTAAATTTGTCCAGTTAGATGAAAGCGTACATTTTAAGAATTGCAATATTGTCATGGATTAGGTGATACTTGAATAGGTGTTGTATAAACTATATAGCTAGCACAACCTTAACTCGCGGTTGGTGAAAGCCTAAAGAAAACTAAGAAATTAATGGTAAATCATCGACTTAACGAAAACTACACACTTAATGATGTAGTAAATAAATTGATCTTTCATTATCAAGTTAAATTTATTAAAGAATCTCAGTAATGATTAATTTCCATGTTTATCTATGTGATGGTGCATGCATCACGTACCTCTAACTAACTAATTTGAGGGTTCTCTTAACTATTCTCTCTTTAACCTGCATTAGTAACTCTAAGGAATAGAGTCAGATTAGAAGTGTGCTTAGGAATGAATTATACTCCTATTTTATTTCTTTATCCTTACTTGTACCCTGAGATTCAGATCATGACACAATTATTTTATGAGGATTTATAAAGTAAACCTTCAATATATATATATGCCAAGCCTAAGGGCTTACAATCATATGAAGGCTTTGTGGTTTTCCTAGCCTTGATAACATAGCCCTAGCCTTGTTATGCAACCTTTAGATTTACATTTACACCCTTCAATATTTACAGGTCACTTGATGAATTAGGGAGTAGAACCAAAATCAAATCCCAATATCTATTGTTAGATCGCCATGGAGTTATTTTTCAAGATTTACAGGCCATCCTTTAAGGCTTATGCCAAACCCAAGGATTTACAATTATACTGAATCTTTACAGGTTCCTTAGGTTCTATAGCACACCTCCAAGGATTTACACCATACCCTTCAGACTTATCGTCGTACCTCTAGATTTACAAATATACCTTCACGAGTTATCGGTAACATGACGAAATAAGAAATGTAAACAAAATGAAGCATTCCAACTTAATCATGCCCACAGGGCGTACTTGGCCTCGAAGAGACTACAATAACTGGAATGGTTTTACCACTCACCAAGAGCTACCAAGAAAACTAGGTTAGCAACAATGGCTTTAATACTCACCAAGATCTACCAATCAATAAGACATGAAAAATGGCTATATTGCTCCATGAAATTACTCTCAAAACAAACGTGCCGCCCAAACCAATATACGAATTTATCATATATAGATTTACCTATGTCTCTTTCATTTCCAACATGGCGTTTAAACTAAGCACTCAAGAGCCTTATTTTCTCTTCGTTTTTAACCCTAAGCACACTTTAACCCTAGTCTACGAATATTGAAGCAACGACATTTCTTCCTTCTTAGTAGGGACTTGTTGCTTTGCAACTACCCTTGTTCACTTATATATCGCCTTCCATAATGTTGCCAAGAAGGAACTAATTTTTCCAAAAACCAGTCCATCTAGACTTTGAATAACTTCCATCTTCCGATCATAACAAATCATGCCTGTTTTTAAATCTGTCTTATGTTTTGGATATTAAGTAAAAAGAATTCATCCGCCAACTTACCCAAAACCCGAATTACTTTAAATTCCATAAATCAAATGCTATTTAAGAATATTTTACAAAAATCCTTTACGCTTAAGTGCATTCAAGTCCAATCAATTCTATTTACCATTTATATGGATCGAAGTAGATGTATTTTACTAATCATTTTTTGACACGATGATTACTTATTTTCTCCTTTGATGCCTCAGAGCTTATCTCAAGGGCACACACTTCCATCACAATTTGAATTGGGAAGGCAAGATGCTCGATGCAAATGAGGAGACAAACGTCTTTATATAGATGGGATTTGGGTTCTTTGGGCACGACTCCACCCAAGGTGCCTTGTGACACAAGTCAAACAACAAAAAGTTTGATGAAGAGTTGAGGGAAAACATGGGTGCTCCAACGAAGGGCAGTCAGCTAAGGCATGTGGGACACATTTAGGAGAGTCGGCATGACTCACCTAAGTGGTGCACACACTGAAAACAACAAGTCGGTTAGATGAATGTGGCACGTCGGCATGAGAGGTGAACCAAGGTTGGGTGCACCACTCCCAAGGGCATGACGGTTGATGAGCACATGGATTTGTTTGGCGAATGGGTCCACGAAAAGGCACGACGATTCGTTTGAACACGAGTTCGTGAATGGGCACAACAACCCCAAAGGAGATAGTGGTTCATGATGGTGACCTTTTGAGATCCTATAACAAAACAAGGGCACACAACCAAGGAAGAAAAGTTTTGGAAAGAACTTGAAGACAAGGAGAGCAGGAGCTCTACGGTTCTGAGGAAAATAGAGGGAGGCAAATTCCTCAAGGAGCCAAGTCGCTCCACTCTAAGAGGAATTCTGTTTCTTTGAGGCGGATTCGTTGGACAGATATGGGTGAGCTTCTCTTGGGATGATTTTGGCTAACTATGGAAACATAGGTCTGTTGGAGACATGCGTGAGGTAGAACTGCAGTTAGTGAAGTCTGTGGAAACGAAGAGGGAAATTATGTGAAAACGAAGAGACATCAATTCTGCAGTTGAGGACATGTATGAGGTGCACTTCAGGTGGTTGCAGAGACGGTTATGACAAAGAGTCTTGTGGTGACATATTTATTCACAAGTGTCTTGGTGAGGTGAGGCAAGTCATTCAACTCTACCAAGGTTGTGAATCGAGCCGGTAGTGCTCATGTTGTAACTTTTATGCAATAATAAAGACTTAGTCAGATGTTAGGTTGGATTTGTGTTGCACATACTATATCTATGTCTCTCTTGTCTGTTTCTTTGTTCTCATGTTCTTGGATGTATGCTTAAAAAAGTGTAAGTGTTAAAGTAGCTAACGAATGTCTAAGTATATAAGAGTTGCAATAGAGTAGGAGTGTGACTCACCGATAGCCTAGAACAAAGTATGGGTATTCTCTAGGTGAAGAGGCGCAGTCAGGACAAGGTAAACTTTGTGTTTCCAAGAAGCTAGGTGTGAAACATTGTGCTGCCCCATGCCCTCAAGAGGTGCATAATCATAAAGAACGTTGTGGGGACGTGACAAATGGTATTAGAAAAAACATTGAAGGTAGTTTTTTGCGAAGGAAATTCAGTGGGAGCTTCATAGACTTGGTCAATGGCTCGGTACTACAAACTTGTTCATCGCAAAATTTGCATCAGTATTACGGTAGAGATTCGGTTGATGGTGCGATGAGAAGGTTGATTTGGACACACACCTTGTGAAAAATGAGAGCATATTTTGTGGTAAGACGAAACACTTGGACATTGTGGGTGATCGTAGAACTTGTCGCATACTTGATTGCAGAGGAAGAATTGGTTGTTTTGATCCATGACGAAATTCAGTGTCAGACCTATTATGCACACTTTGGAGAGACCAGGTGTAGAGTTGATTGAGTGAATTGAGAACTTGGGCAAGGCAGATGAACGCAAGATCTGTTGCATGACTTGTTGAAGAGGGTGATCACATAAGTGATTTCTAAGGGATGCAATTCTAGGTTGTTGTGAGGTGAGGCACTTGGGTGCATTGAGTGACCCGGGGTGACCTAGAGTGGATCCATAATATATTGTTGGTTGGTCACGTTTCCATCATGACGTCTTCATGTCGTGCATTACCAAGAATAATAGTTGATTTGAATTGGGTTGTTGGGATCACAACCTTTAGACGAAGTAGCTCTTTAGGGTTACAACAGTTGGTTAGCAACAATATAACTTGAATGTTGGGAAATGGATGCATGGTGCCTTGAAGTAGATGATGTCAAGGTACAAAGATGGCCAGACATTGAAGATGAGTTTTGTTGGCTGCATGTGAAGCTTGGGACTTAAACGGATTTCTGAATTGGAAGGATGGACTTAGCCTTGTATCACAACGAACAGTGATTGAGGGGAGTTCATATACAGAGTTGGTTGCTTGGGCAAGCGAAGGTCCTAGACAATATAATTAGAACATGGTTGCAAAGAAGAATGTCGTTGAGAAATATATGGTTGGTTTTGAGCTCTTACATTTCTTAAGTGTTGCAATGATTTCTTTGAAGGGAAGGAAAATGACTTGGGGGTTCAAGTGCATAACGTTTCTACAGTGAGAATCGATAGACTTGAGGGTGACTCAAGTGGTATAGATTTGAAGAAGTCTTGTAATGGTTTGGGACGCCTTGGTTGGCAAAACATGTGGAGAGATTAGGACATCCTCCTTGGATGATTCTAGTGGTGGGATTTGGCATATTTGGATGCAGACATGGAGATGGCTTGAGGAATATGCCTACACTTTGATGAGGTGCATTGGACAAGTCGTTGTAGTGGTGGGTAGTGAAGTCTAGATGTGCCAATTTTGAGAAGATTGATGAGGTGCCCTAGTACTTGGTGCCTCAGCCAAATTTGTTGAGTTAGGTGGTGACTTGATGAGTCGCAATGAAAGTGCCAAAGTTTGGGCGCTTGCAATGAGTGCAAGAAATTTTCGTTCCAAGAGATGGATGGAGTCAGCAAATGATTCGACCAAGAATTGTTGGTACTCAGCCTGAATGGGTAGAACGCAAACCAGGTGACTTGGGCGGTGTTCACTCACCTTTGGTATGGGACATTAGATGAGGAGGAGCACACTTTGATGGAATTTATGACGATTGTGTGATGAATCAGAGATTTGATGTAGATCGTTGGTTGAGGTTGATAGAGTATTGGTTCGGACTTGCCTTAGTCATGGAATTTATTTGAGGTGACACATTATACTTGGATCACTTTGGGAAACTTGTTGGGTCATTTGAGGAGTGTAGGCATGTTGGCCACACTCATTGTAGGTGTTGAGTTGTGTTGAGGTAACTTGATGAAAGGAGGCGTGTTGGGGACTTGCCTTCGTTTAGAGGATTGTACAAACATGCAAATTACAACATGAAGAGATCACTTGTGTTTCTCTTTCTTTGGGAAACATGGTTGAGGGTGAATCCGAACCATTCCATGGTATGGAGAGGTAGAGGCAACAATGTGGTCGAGTGATGAAGTGTTGAGGAAAATGGAAATATGGACGCACAGTTCTTGGGGTAGATTAGCTAACTGTTCCATGAGGTGGACAATGGAGTCGAGTTGCCATAGATGACTTTTCTTTGGGGTGACTTCATAGTGCATCAAGGTGAGGGGTGACCTTGCCTTGGTTTGAGATTGTTGTGCATATGAACCAAATTGCAGAAGGAATTCAAAGTATGGATGCACCATTAGGTTTGTAGTGCAACACTTAGACATTGTGGAGGATCTCATTGACGAGGATTGAATGATGTCAACATTGGTGAGGAAAGGATGGACACTTGCCTTAGTCTTTGAAGTTGGACATAGTGACTAAGATGCAACAGAAAAGACTAAGTTCATGCATGAGTAAGTTCATTCTCATGAGTTGGGTGTGACGGTTGGACTAGCTACCCAATTAATCCAAGGCACATGGGATATCAATGTGCGAAGACATGGAAGAATTTGTTAAGTATGGGCGCAACAAGAAGTTTACATAAGTTCAACACTTAGGAAAATTTTGAAGTTTTGGTTGAGGTTGCAACATCATTTCAATCAGTAGTAACAACAACAAAATGAAGACTGATCATCGTAGTTGGAAAGTGGCAGCTTAGAAATTATGAACATAGTTGGGAAGGAGACATTTTTCCATCGATGCAGACAGTTTTGTCCCACACAACTTTGGGCAGAGGGTAGTGTGGATGGTTTCACATGTTGCAGATGATTGTTGTACAACTTGAAAACTTGGGGTTTTCGATTGGCACAAAACTTGGGGTTTCCAGCAGACTTAGTGGCAGTAGAGGCATGAGTTGGGTAGAGACTTGGAAATCATAGATTTTGTGGATGTTGTCGAGGATGACAACGAATTGAGGTGGGGGAGGATGTAAGGCATTGGGATCTTAGCTCGGGCACCTGCACTTCTACCACAGTTTGGATCGGGCAGGAAAGACACTCAGTGTGAATGAGGATACAAAAGTCTTCATATAGAGGAGAGTTGGGGTTCCTTGGGCACACGATGTGCCAAGGTACAACTCTACCTAAGGTGTGTTGCGACACAAGTCAAAAAATGGACAATTTGATGAAGAATTGAGGGAAAAGCTTGGGCACTCCATAAACGAAGTAAAATTGTCTAAGGCATGGGTGGTGCACTTAGAAGAGTCAACCCGACACACTTAAGGATTGTGCACGTCCAATACGTCGAGTCAGTTAGATGGATGGGACACGTCGGTATGAGGGACATACCAAGATTTGGGTGTGTCAGTACCAAGGGGCACAATTGTTGATGAGCGCATGGGTTTATTTGGACAACCAGGTCCACGAAGAGGTGTCACAATTCATTTGGACATGGGTACATGAAGGGGCACAACACCCCCAAAGGACACAATAGTTCGAGATGGTGACCTTTGGAGAGCCTATAAGAGAACAAGGGTGTGTAACCAAGGAAGAGAAGTTTTAGAAAGAACTTGAAGACAAGGAGAGAAAGAGATCTGTAGTTCTTAAGAAATCGAAGGGAGGTAGCTACCTCAAGGAGCCAAGTCGCTCCATGTTGGGAGGACTTGTGTTGTATTGAGGTTGATTCATTGGAAAAATATGGGAAGGCTTCTCTTGGGCCGATTTTAGCTAAGTATGGAAATGTTGGTCCATTGGTGGCATGTGTGAGGAAGAACCAAAATTGGTGAACTCTGTGGAAATGAAGAGGCAGAGTTTGCAGAAACAAAGAGACAACAAGTTGACGGTTGAGGACATGTCTAAGTTGCACCATAGGTGGTTGTGGAGACTGTTGTGACAGAGAGTCTTGTGGTGACATATCTATTCATGAATGCCTTGGTGATGTGAGGTGAGTTGTTTGACTCTTCTGAAGTTGTAAACCAAGATGATAGTTCTCATGTCATAATTGTTCTGCAATAACAAAGACCTAGCCGGGCGTTAGGCATGGTTTGTTCCACCTGCACCATATCTATGTTTCTCTTGTTTGTTTCATCGTTGTTCTCTTGGCTTCTCATTTTCTTGGATGTATGCTTAAAAATGACTAAGTGTTAAAGTAGTTAATGAATGCCTAAGTATACAAGAGTTGCACTAGAGTAGGAGTATGACTCACTGGTAGCCTAGAATAGAGTATCGATATGATATAGGTTTAGAGGTGTAGTCTAGATGAAGTAACCTTGGTGTTTCCAAGAAACCAAGCGTGAAACATTGCAGTGCTGCACACCCTTAAGAGGTGCACAATCGTAAGACATGCCGTGGGGACGTCACACCTATGATTAAATAAAAGTTGTTTGAATAATTTATTTATTTTAAGTGTGCATTATAGTATTAGTAGAAGGTTATGTATATATATTAAGAAACAATGTAAAATAAATATCAGTTATAAAGTTAATATTTAAATCTTATCTACATTTTAAAATAAAGTTAATATTTTAAAAATAGTATGTTATTTCTAAATATTATTTCCACTTCATAATAAATATACCAATTATTTACTAATGCATTTATAGGGAGTCTTCTCCTTCAAGTTAAAATAAAGAGCCAATGGTTACATTTTGAAATACATCATACTCCAAGAGAGTATGACCAAATATGAAAGTAAGGTGAGAAATTTAAAATAACTTCCTACAAAAGTTTCATAGTTTCAAACATATAGATTGATTTATGTAGTCATGGAAATTTTTTATCATGAAAGTTGCACGACTCATCATCGGGCGAGTGACTTCTTACTTCGTAAGTGTAAGGCACAGGCATATATTTTATTTGAGTTAGGTTTAGATTCAGATTTGGTTGGAAGGAATTTTATGTTGCAGGAAACTCTTTCCCAAGTGGGTCAAGAAGAGATGTGTTGAAACGATGCGTTCCTATGTTTTCTAAAGGTAAGGATGCCCTTCCCAACATCGCTAACCAAATAGTGGAGATATACAAAATGGTGGAGATATTCCATGGTAAAGAATGGATTTTGAGGTGTTGCAGATAGATCCTGGCCATTTCAAAGTGCTCTATAGGAAAGGACGGGCTCTATTTGGCTAGAGGAAGTATGAGGTTTCTCGTGAATATTTGGAGGACATGATGCAGGGAAGGCTACAACGTGTTGGACTATGGTGTGCTCTATCCAGTGAGTTGGAATATGGTGTGCTCTATCCGGTGAATCAACTAGAAAGAAGAGTTTATTTCTTCAATGGGATCAGAGCACGATCTAGCACCTAGATAAAAAAATAAAATGTTTTATGTTGCGGAGTTCCCTGCAAAGTGTTAAAAATCTTGTTTAATATCTGGCTAGCCTACAAATCTAGAATCGCACTTAACAAGTTGCTAGACGCCCTTCATTCATCTTGGTTGGGAGAGAGATTTTAGTGAAAAAGGCCAACTGATGTTCTGTGCTTGAAGGAATTCTAGGATCATATAAGAAAACCTGCAAAATATGATCAGTGGCAAGTAAGATGAAGTCAAGAAGAATTCCATAGTTGGTAGTGAAGGAGGAATCAACACATTCTATTTTTCACCATAGTGTTGATTGTGACAACACACCATGTAGTTACATTCGTTTGGGAAGAGGTTTCTCAATAATTTGACTTTCCATATGCCTGGAAACGCTTGAGAATATCCTCTTTAAATGAAGAAGCCCATGAGGATCTTCTTGAGACTTATGTGTGTGTTGTTTTTTGTGTTATATTCATCTTTGTTTTGTGTGTGTTGTTTGTTGTGTTATCTTTTCTATGTTCACTAACTCTAGTTTGGAGGTCTCCCAATCCCAATAAGTGGTATCATAGCAAGGTTGAGTTGTGGTCTATGAGAGCCGAGGTCAAGTGGATCGCACGTGTAGAGGGAGAAGGAGGTTGGGAAGATCTATGGTCAAGAGACACTGTTACACGTCGAAATTTCTCAGATGGATAAGTGTCGCATTGTCCCTATCAGTCGTCGTAAGTGTCGCATCTTCCCTACAACTTTCGCAAGTGTCGCAAGTTGATCATTAGTGTCGCAAACAATGTTCAGACATGATGTCGTGATAACGACACTAAGGAGGCACTTATGACACCTCATATGACTGATTTGAAGATCAAGAACTGATCCACTGGAATCAAATAGCCCTTGACACTTGAAAGAGGCCCTGAAACACTGATTTGGAGGGGGAGCGCTCCCCTACTATAGCTGCAGAAGCGCTGGCGCTCCTCTGCCATGATTCAAGGAGTGTTATAACGCCCCTTAGGCCCTTCTGGAGGAGCATTGCTCACCTTAAGAGCGCTGGCACTTTCCCAAGGCACAACAGGAGCGCTACAACGCTCTGATACCCCTTTTGGAAGAGCGCTCCCTAATCTGGGTCAATTGTTAGCCCATTGAGAAGAATAAGGGGAGGAACATTCGAGATTAGGAGGAAATTGTACTCGAATTCTTGTTCTCATCAACAGATCCCTGATCCATGGAGAAGGTTCCCAACTGGTTCTAAACATATATCAAGAGGTTAGGCCCTTCCTAATCTATATAAACAGGCTCTATGATAGTGAAAATGGGGGAAGAATGAATATGTGAAACTTATGATCTTGGAGGAAACTTACAGTCAACCAAAGGAGATTGATCAGTGAAGCTGCTGTTATCCAGGTTGTGGACCTTTCAGGCAAGGGTTAGACAAAGAGGACTTGACGAAGCTGTCGCATTCGCATCTATGATTGTAAGTACTGCTGTCGTTATTCTCATTAATATGACAGGCTTGGCCTGTTTCTTTCTAGTTTGTGTCTAATGTCACATGAACTTATCATTTAATGATAGATCTGTTTTCAAGCTAATGTCAATAGAGTAGGAAGTGGTCGTATCTTGTTTTGTCCACAACTCTCAGCGAGGAGCAAAGGATTGGAGCACAACTCGGAGCGTGCAAGGACAAACGTCGATTGAAAGGTACTTCTGTTACTCTCCCTTCTCATGCATTAGTTTAGATAGATTTGAAAGGAAGTCAGTGTCCATGATAAGCATTTTTCTGTCTAGGGTTAAGGTCAAGCTCTAGAGGTCGATCTACTTGTTCGCAGGCAGATTTTCCTACAACAGAAACTGGCGACTCCACTGGGGAGATAGCCTCAATTCATAACCTCTTGTTTTGATTTTTCTCCTCATTGACCTTGTTTTGTCCCTTGATTGTTTCAGACCTTGTTTACCCCTCTTTGATTAGTTTCACGAGCTTATTGGCTCCTTGTCCCATCATACTCAGCATCTGTGTCAAGTTAGAACTTCAATTTTTGAATTTTCTTGACATTTCTGGGACTTTTAGACGCTGGTGCCCCTGGCATAGTGTTATCAGAGCGCCAACGCTTCTTGTAGCCCTACACAGAGCGCTATAACGCTCTTTTCCCTTGGCAACAGAGCGCCAGCCTCCTTTTGGCCAAGAAACCCTTCACAATTGCATTTTTTAGGGTTTGCCTCTGTGGCTCTTGTGCTGAGTGATCTAGTGAGTCAATTTGTCTTCCCTTTTAACATTGACATCTATCTTCTTTGAAGAATAAACACCTTGTTGATTGGATCTTGTAACCTTCTTCACCTTTTTGCATTGAGTTTTTCCTGTTAAGTGAAGCTTGGAACCTATGCATTGTTTTTCTTTCCTCTGGAATTGAACGAAAACCCTGGTGAAGGTCATCAAAGGTCTACAGATCTCTGTATCTTGTTTTCAGTCGAGGTCATTTGTTCTTCAACTGTTGCTTTTGGCTGTGAAGTTCATTTTTCTTTGATTGTTTCTTTTCTTTCATTTTTTCATTTTGATTGCTACGAAGGGTGTGTTGTTTATGTAATTCTTGCTTATGCTAGTTTGGTCTTTAAGTCATACCAAGAAAATAATTAGCAGAAATAAGCATTGTGTTATATTGGTCATCATCCATACACAAACAATAGAAGATATCCTTATGATTGATTGAGCATATTAGAAGGCATTTAAAAGTTTTGCATTACATTAGAATTTGATTGAGAAAAGAATTGTTTGAGGGCATTCCGTAGTTGTGCTTGTTAGTGAAAGAACTCTCTCTCTCCCCCTTAGCTAGATGTTCATCTAAAGGAAATGATTGCTTATCATGCTTGATGCACTCTTTGGGTCAGAGTCTTGATTCCATTCGTTTCACTTCCATGCACCCCTTTTTGCGTAAAGAACAGCCATAAAAATCAACGCTAATTCAAATTTATCTAGAACTTTTTCTTTGATAGAATCCTCCACCAACAGTAGAATAGGTGTAGTACTTTGGATCAGGGCTGTGAGCATAACTCTCCAAAGTTTCTAAAATAAACATTAGCATCCTGAGTTA
>ML807331.1:26512-52960 GCA_009831015.1 Picea engelmannii
AAGAAGGTCCTGTTTGCTTGGTTGTGATTCTTAGATTTTTTAGCGTGTGCTGTTTCTTTTCGCTAGTTGGCCATAGATTTCTTTCGTCGACTCTTGTCTGCCAACATCGACCCTCCACGACGCTCGCAGAGGCTACAAGGGCTTCCTCCAGAAAATATGGAAGGAGACACCCCTTTACCCACTCATTCTACGGAACCATCTCCTCAACAGAGCGAGGTTCGAAATACCACAATTTCCCAGGAAGAAGTTCCCATCCCTTTGGAGAATTTTAGAATTGTCTCGAAATCCCTGGAAGCTTATCGCATTCCGGAAGGATATAAACGACAGATCCTCCACCTAAATTCTTCTGGAGAATTTGTTGTCATAAACCCTTCTAACATTCCGGCCGGGTCTCCTCAAAACCCCTTACCCAATGACCCTTTTTGGACTGCAGACATTGTTCAGAGTCCACCACGCTTGGTGCAAGATCCACATGGAACAAGAGAAAGTGTCGACGCATCTTCCTCCTATACGGTACCTCCAAATCACTTCACCGACGCTACTACTTTTGTAGCCACACCAACCATTGGCCCGAACATACCACCCGTTGGCCCGAACATACCATTCGTTAGTCCGAGACCTACTATTCCTCTCCAAATGGCCCAGTCCACAATGGCCCCACACATTCCGACCATCCCTGCCGGTAATGCGGTAGTTAATCAAGCTCCGATTGGCACACCTGTAACACCAAGGCCTAATCTCCCTTTTGGATTTAGGGCACTGAACGCATCCGCCATCACCACTGCCCAAACCACTACTCAAATGGTACCAGGAAGTTCCATACCTATCCAACAACCCGAAGGGACTATCCTTGGTGGTCCTAACCCAATCGGCAATATTGGCCAATCTTTTACGTCCGGCCCTCAAATCCCGAGAACTCTACCTCAAGCTGGGGGGCATCCTCCCACCGGAGGAAAAATTCCATTCGGGGGACACCCTCACGCTGGGGGGCAACCTCAAGTCGGAGTCCACCATCAACCGCAAGGACAAAATCTATCCGTTGCACCCAATCCGTGGAGCATCCCTTTTCAAGGAAATCGGCATGCCTCCACAGGACAAAATGCACCTACTGCACCTAACCCGTGGAGCGTTCCCTTTCAAGGAAACCCACATGCCTCCACGGGGCAAAATGTTTAGACTTCGCAACAACCCCCTCATGGACAAGTGCCCAACCCAACATATAATCCACAAAACCCATCCGGTTATCCTCCGCTCACAAACATTTCTCAAAACATCTCAAATCCTATGTACCTTGGTCAAAACCAACCCAACATGAGAGGACCCACGAGTTATAACTATCCACATAACCCAGTATTGGGCCCCACTGGTGTCCCTCTGCCACACCAACATTACCTACAGGTTAACCGACAGCTACCCTTTTTAGCTACCCTGGACCTTCCAGATCTGTCTCGGTTAACGAATGATCCCATTCATCATTCTACGGTTTGGCCAGCCATTCCAGCAAAACTGCCCTCTGATATCCCCAAATTTGATGGAAAGTTGGGAGAAGACCCAAACAACCATGTTATGACCTTCCATTTGTGGTGTTCATCAAACTCCCTCATGGACGACTCGATTCGCTTGCGTCTTTTCCAACGAACACTTACGGGTTCCGCTGCGAAATGGTATATTGAATTACCATGCGCATCCTTTCACGATTTCAACTCCCTCGCTATGTCCTTCCTCACTCATTTCCAACTGCCCATCCGATACAAGATGGGTACTGAAATGTTAACCTCTCTTCGTCAAACAACTTCCATACACATCTCCGATCATATCCATGAATGGAGAAGACAACGAAGGCTAATCAAAGCGGTCATCCCCGACCAATTATAAGCGGAATGGTTCACGAAATCATTATTACCCCAGATAGCTCGTGACGTTGCCATGGGTGGCATAGTTACCGAGGAAGAAGCCATCACCCGAGCTCAGTACCTAGACTTAGTCTATTCACAATCCGGTACTCTGTATGAGTTGATACCGAATGCTACCCGTGCCACTAACGACCCATCCAAACCATCGACTGCTTCGCATGTGGATGGAGTTATTGGCTCCGTCAAGACTCAATCTCCACTGGAACAACTCAGCGGCCCGCCTCAACGGCTGCTCCCAGTCCGACTGCACCCTCTTCTACCCCCCCACCACAAACTCAAGTTTCTGATGTGAACGTGGTAAAATCAACCTCGTCACAACAACTCGGGGGCAAGAAGAAATCGAGAAACAAAACAAAGAAGAATAATAACAACGAACAACCCAAAACCCAACCGCAAACCCCCATTGCCAGAAAACAACCACAGCGAAAACCGAAATTCCCGTGTCTCATTTGTGGTGACGATCACTACACTCGAGATTGCCCACATCGCGATGAAGTGGCCAAACTTTTCAAAGGAAATTCACAACCCGCTGTGCTTACTCAGCCTTTTCCACAGCAACAATCGTTGGTTGCACATACCCCCACGCAGGGGGGCACTCCCAACCAACCTCATGATGAAGCCTCGACCAGCGCACATATTTACATGTTCAACGGGGTTAATCTAACCACTCGTTCTGCGACATACAACACGCCAGTTAAACCCAACAAGTCGAAGACTGCTAATGGTTCTTCGCCAGATCCGTTACCATCGTCTGTTAATCCTCCATCTGTCAGCCCTCCATCCGGGCCACTTCAGATCGAGAAACCATCTTTTGAATCCACCCTACACCCTCCTAAGAGCACCATCCAGAAATCCACTTTCAATCCTAATTCACGGGCTTCCCAAAACTACAATATTGTAGAAGATTTGGCCCAGGCCCCGTGTGCCATGTTCACGTTGGAAGTTCTACAACACTGTCCAAATAAACGTAGGACGCTCTTAGATTCCATTGGCGCTTTCGATCCCGAGTCATCCAATTACATCACGTTTAACTTGGACGATTATCAACCGCGACTCTCCCACCAGCTAGCTTTCCAAATCGATGTTGTTGTTCATAACCAAAAAATTCATCGAACTATCCTGGATGAGGGAGCTTCCACCTGTGTCATGTCTCTAGCCTGTTGGAAAGGTTTAAAATCACCTGCCCTAAATAAATCCCCTACGATGTTACGCGCCTTTGATGGACGAGGTTTCCATCCTCACGGATTACTACAATCCCTCGCCGTCCAATTGGGTAGCAAAACTGTTACCATTGATGTCGAGGTGGTCGATGCTCCCCTCAACTACAATCTATTACTCGGAAGAAGTTGGTTTTACGCGATGACCGCTGTCGCCTCATTGGTGTTTTGATGCGTTCAATTCCCTCATCAAGGAAATTTTTTTACCATCGATCAACTTGATTTTTGCACACCCGACGCCCGCATCCCTACTACCAACAATATTCCGTTTCTGAGAGACCACATGGTTACATATGAAAGCGTTGGTGTTGGCTTATTGAAAGATTCTAGCCTCATGGGTACTTTCCCTACGCCACTTCCACCTACCACATGTCATATTTTTGTCGTCAATATGATCTCGACTATGCCTTATCAATCCTTGGAATCGTCTGACCCTTGGGTTGTGCCTAGTCCTTTGGAATTCAATGAGCTCGGAGACACGATGCCACTGAGCCCAGCCGAGGCCGCATATGTAGCCATTCAATATTCCTCTCCCCCTTTAAACACTCCACATTTGTTGGCACCCGATACTTATTCGGTGCCCTCATGGTTAGATTCCCTATCATCTGCCGTCGATTACATTTCTCAGATTTTCCCTTCGGATGAATCTATCATGGAAATGCTTAACATCCACGATTTTCCATAGGATGACAACCACCATCGATCCTCTTTTCTTCTGCCATTGGAAGAAGTGCAAGACATACAATCTGTCTTCCCCCCCGATGTTACCGATGCTCCATAATCCCCTATCCTCACTCAAGATACTTTCTCTGAGGGGAACATGGGTAACATTTCTACCACCATCACAATTGACATTTCAGTCAAAGAAGGTGTCGTGGAAAACATCAACCTTGGTGCTAATTGCACACCCGACGAAGTGGTCTCCTATTCCACTTTATTCAAGGAATTCTGCGATGTCTTCGCATGGAGTTACGAGGAAATGCCAGGGATCGATCCTTCAATCGTTATACACAAGATCAAAACTTACCCTGACGCAAAACTGGTTCGACAGAAACTCCGCCCGGTTCACCCTAAGAAACTAGCACCTATAAAGGCAGAAGTTGAAAAACTTCTAAAATCTGGCTTCATCTATCCTATCCCTTTGACAGAATGGGTCTCCAACCTTGTCCCGGTCGCTAAGAAACAAGGGACCATCCGTGTTTGCGTAGATTACCGTGATCTTAACAAAGCTTGTCCCAAGGACAACTACCCTACACCTTTTATCGATCAAATCATCGATAATTGCGCGGGAAGTGTGATCTTCTCTTTCATAGATGGCTTTTCTGGATACAACCAGATTGAAATCTTACCGGCCGATCAACATAAGACAACCTTCATCTTCCCTTGGGGAACGTTCGCATACCGGAAGCTACCATTTGGCCTTAAAAATGCTGGTGCTACTTTCCAGCAAGCCATGTCCTATGCTTTCCACGACATCAAACACATCGCAGACCTTACCTCGATGATTTACCCGCCCATTCATCTAACCGATATGATCACATTGGTCACTTGCGGGCGATCTTTCTTCGATGTCATTTCTATCGTATTCATCTGAACCCACATAAATGCATTTTCGCTGTCGAATCCGGCAGACTCCTCGGTTTCATCGTCTCCAAAGACGGGATCAGGGTGGATCCCCTAAAGATCAAGGCCATTCTAGCCTTACCCCCACCCACCAACTTAACCCAACTTCAAAGTTTGCAAGGCAAAGCAAACTTTCTTCGCCGTTTCATTTGCAATTATGCCGAGATTACTAAGGGATTCATGTGGTTACTGCAAAAGAACGTCCCTTTCATCTGGGATGAAACCACCCAACGGTCATTCGATGCTCTCAAGCACGCTTTGACACACGCTCCTTTGTTACATCCTCCCGACTATACAAAGGATTATATCCTTTACTTGGCCGCTTATGCTTCCACCATTGCGATGGTGTTGGTTCAAGAAGACGCTGACGGCGAAGAACACGTAATTTATTATCTGAGCAAGAGTTTATTTCGACCCGAACTTAGGTATTCGCACGTCGAGAAACTGGCTATGGCAGTTGTCATTGCTGTCCAATGATTCCGCCACTACATCCTATTACGCACCACCATGGTAATCGCAGACTCCAACCCCATGTACCACGTCTTAACATGTCAAGTAATTGGGGGCAAATATTCAAAATGGATCGTGATTCTCCAAGAATTCGATCTCGAGTTCGCGAAGGCTAAAGCCAAAAAATCCTTGGTGTTTGCCGAGCTCATCTGTGCTCTTCCAAGTGCCGATGAAAACATTGAGCCTAGAGACCCTCTTCCAGATGAGTCTCTCTTCCTCATCAGCACTTCCGACCCTTGGTATGGAGACATTCTCCTCTACCTTCAAACCCAACGCTTCCAGCCAAATATCTCTCGAGAAGAGCGTCGACGCATCCGTCACCACTCTCGCCATTACCTCATCCTCGGCGACACGTTGTATTGTCGTGGTATTGACACCATTCTTCGGCGATGTCTGATTCACGAAGAGGCTGAATGCATTTTGAATGATTGTCACCTTGGTGCTTGTGGCGGTCACCTTTCCGGGATGGCCATGGCCCAAAAAATCCTACGTGTCGGCTACTTTTGGCCCTCGATTTTCAAAGATTGCATCGAGGCCATCAAAAAATGCCCACCGTGCCAAATCTTCAACAAGAAGGCACGCACCCATCCTACTGCACTGCATCCCATTATCGCCATTGGCCCCTTTTCCAAATGGGGTATTGATTTCATGCAGTGTAAGCCTACCTCAGCCGGGGGGCACGGTTACATTATCGTCGCCGTCGATTATTTCACAAAATGGGCTGAGGCTATGCCTACCTTCCTGAACGATGGCCGTACTGCATCTCTATTCCTCTTCAACCACATCATCACTCGTTTTGGTATACCACATGCCATTGTCACCGACCATGGTGCACACTTCAAAAACCAGATGATGAGCGAGTTACATGTCAAATTGGGTTTTCGTCATGAAAACTCATCCCCTTACTACCCTCAAGCAAATGGGCAAGTAGAAGCTATCAATAAAGTCCTAAAAACCATGATCCAACGCATGGTAGGGGAGAACAAGACATCGTGGCATTTACAATTGTTTTCCGCTCTCTGGGCCTATCGCACGTCCGTGAAAACCTCAACTGGATTCACTCCGTTCCAGTTGGTCTATGGAATTGAAGCCGTCCTACCAATCGAGTGCAAAATTCCGTCACTCAAGTTGAAAGTAGAACTCCTGCCCCATACTTCTGCAGAAGAAGAACGATTCTTATACCTATCCAAGCTGGAGAAAACACACCGTGATGCTGCTCTCGTCAATGAGGCACATCAGAAACGGATCAAGAGTCAATATGACAAGTCCGTCCAACCTAAAACCTTCACAGAAGGAGACTTAGTCCTCGTTTATGACCAAGCACACGATAAATTGGGAACATGAAAGTTAGAACCTATGTGGCACGGTCCTTACATCGTGAAGCGTGTTTTACACAAAGGTGCTTATGAACTAGTAGACCATGATGGAATTTCCCTGGGAGAGCCCCGAAATGGACTCTACCTTAAGAGGTACTATGCCTAGATCACCTAGCATGTGTACTTTGTACATTATTGTATTTTATTTTGGTGTGTCTTTTCTTTCGCATGCTCGAGTCTTTACCGTTGCCACTCATGACTGTGCCTGTGTTTTCATGCGTAGATGACGTCTGCCTTTCCTATCTTCTTTGGGTTCGCAGATGGCGCCAGCCGACATACCCGGAATATTGCCTCGGTGGCATGGGTTATTTATCAGTTTGACGAGGTGGTGAGTTCAGGAGGCATCTGTTTAGGGCTAGCAACCAACAATATGGCAGAATATCACGCTGTCATTGGATTATTGACCCAAGCCTCCTCCCTAGGTATCTCTCGTATTATTGTTTACTTAGACTCCCAACTCGTGGTTTGTCAACTCAACCGCATCTACGCTATCTGTAGTCCTATCCTGCTACGTCTACACTTGCAAGTTCGTCGTCTCAAATGAATGTTCGATTACATTGAGTATAGACACATTCCAAGAGAACTTAATAGTGTTTCAGATTCGTTAGCCAATTACATCATGGATCGGTATTTAGCCCACAGATAAGATTCAAGGAAAGCAAAAATGTACATTACATGTAAATTGAAACACACCACAGACATCGTCACGTATAAACCATTGGCATCATGAAAACTCGAAACTGTATATATATATATATATATATATATATATATATATATATATATATATATGGCATGACTGAAATGTTTACATTACATCAAAAAGTTTGTAAGAGAACAAAATATTGGGCTCATCCACCCATATAACTTCGCCAGACAAGGCGTACAAAAACATGACCCCAGGGAAACTCTAATCTCCCCGCACTGCGTTGTGCTCTGAGTAACATAATACTGCACGTACTACATGCCTCAACAGAGAATTGATATTCTCTGGCACCCCTACGGTGTGTCGTTGTAGATGCAAGGGCACGTCCCCCCTCCACAGAGGAGGGATACCCATAGTAAGGCCTTGGAGGTTCCTCTCAACCTCCCGAAGGCCCACCACTGGTACTGCTGGGTCTGCTACAACCGGGGCACTACCACGACGTTTTGGCACTGGTATGTCCGCTGGGCGCACTGCTCCCTTGTCTGCACATCGAAGACAAAATATCTCTAAACACTCTCTTACATACCCAAAAAAATACATATATATAAAAAACTTAAAAACAAATTAGACAGGGTATGACTTAGTCTCTTACCCGACTCATCCCAATCTCCCCCCTCGGGCAGGATCAAATCCATACACCTGCGGAAGTCCACATCGGCACATGGGAAGTCCTCAATCTAGAGGTACTGTTGCCTCAACCAGCCGAAGAAGTCACCAGTAAAACGGAACTCTGACTCTGAAACTAATCTCGGAGATAAACTAGTCCACCTCTCCATCCGAGGCTCATCTACTGGTCGTACTGCCAACATGATCTGAGGCTGCATCTGAGGGATGCGCTCCAAGAAAAACAAGACTAATAATGAGCCATAGCCAAACTATTTTTGGCCATTCCTGCATCGAGAAATTTGTTCCTTCACGTTTCGAAGGAACGCAACACTCCAGTTGAACAATGTTGGCTCTAGACACTGGACATCGTAGGCCACCTCTGACCTTGAAGCCAAATGAGCACTAGTGCTACCAGTCGCGCTAGTGATAGAAAAAAAAATGGATCGAAGAGACAGATCTTGGATATCCTTGATAGGGATCCTGCCCCCTACCAATCTTGCTCCCGGAACACAATGACGTGCCAGATACACGTCCACCTGCTCAGGTAGTGCCCTCTGCCCTGTAAAAGCTATAGGTACCCCTCTTTTCGAGAGGCCGGTCAGAAAATACACATCTTCCAACTCAATGGTCAGAAGTTGTGTACCAATACAGAATCCTTGTTCCGTGATGTCCCAAAGACCAATGATGTGCTCAAGCAGTAAAACCTCGCTTTTCATTTTCTGCAGTTTGAAAAACTTGAGCAATCCACAGGGCCTCAAAGCGGCCCGTGTACGAGGACTTTGTAGAGCGGCTATGTCATCCATCTCGTGTTCCCGCTCTTTCCACTCGATCATGGTTGCCGAATATATATACAAAACAAAAATTCAAAATTTTCATCATTCCCCACATTTTTATGGTTTCGACAATTTGCAAAAAGCATTTTAAAACATGAAAACGAATGCCCACCACATCTAAAGGTAACCAATCATCATTTTTAACTACCACACCCTTAAACATTCACTAAACAATGATTAAAACGAGATAAAAATGAAAAACGTTTCGAGGGGGTGCGTGGGCCCATGAGGGGAGTTTTTTTTAAATTATTTGGTCAAAATGGTCGCTATAATCCATAGTTAAGGTGTGGGCATCTCAACCACCATTTTTCAATATGTTTTTGTGAACAATTCCCCCGGTTTTATCAACTATTGAAAGGAGGCCGATTTAGTTTAAAATGAACGACCTAGGGCTTCATGGTTTTAAATTAATAATGCTATAAAGATCAACCTGGAACCATATAATTGAAAGAGCAAAGAACTAACACCTACCTGGTTCGAACGGTGTGCGAAACGATTAATCGTAGCTCCGGCAGCGAGAAGAACAAGTTTTGCTCCAGTTGAGATTCTCCAACACTCCACAAAATCTTTGCAAATGAAATGGTAAATGAGTTTTTCAAATCAATTCATATTTATAAAATTTCATTTTCATAAGCTATAGTCATTTTGGGTTTCTCTATTGGAAAAAATGGCTTCACTAATATCTGTTTTGTAGCTTCTGGCATTGCAGGATTCTTGGCAGCTCTAATGAATCTTTTACCTTGTCATATCAACGAGCATAGTCTTAGTTCGTTCTCGAGCTCGACAATATGAGAACGCAACCGGGTAAACTTTTATCTCTTTTTCGGACCCGTATAGATACGACCACACAAAAAAGGAACCCCCCTGGAGTCTTCTTTAAACCCTTTTTAGACTCTCTAAACATGAAAAGATTGTCGAGTGATCTTGCTTTCTTTCACACTTGTTAAAAGGTCAGAAAGAGCATCTTTTGAGCGATAGTTTAACCCTTTTTCGGTCTTGATGGACTACTGTACGAAAAAGGAACTGAGAGAGTTCTCTTTTAAGTGTTTTTCCAAACTCTATAATCCCGAAAAACCTTCAAGTTTTCTGTCTTTGGACTCGTTAAAGCACACATCGAAAGACCCATATGGGAACGAACCCTTACTTCTTCCAGTTCGTTAAACGAAGGAAGAGGAACTTACCAAATGTGAGTTATATCGAGCATGTGTTATCCTCCTTGAGCTCGTTAAATTAAAAAGAGGTACTCGTCTATCTGGATGGGGGAAAAATTGAAAGGAGCAAGCCAAGAAGTCTCTTGAGAACATCATCCAGCCTTTCTTAGAGTCGCCCTTGAACACGACACTTTGTCATTTTGCATATATCATAATCCGCTGAACCTCTGCACCGAGCCAATATTTGAGTTTCCTTTCACTCCTTTGGATCATCCGACGCAAGTCACAGTGTCCATTGCACAGTTTTGGTCCAAGCCATGTTCTGCTATTGTGCCCCAGTGTTCAAGGGAAGTATCTGCCTCGAGAGTCAGCCATCCCAAATATCTTGCCTCAAAACCTGTGTCAGTCCATGTTCGCTTGATCTACCAATTACATCTCTGTGTCTGTTTCGCGTCGTTGATGGGGGATACATCAAGGCCCTCCCTCGACGAGTCTATTCCTGTCGACTTCAACACATTATCCGGGAATTAGACTTAGAAACCACTTAGTACTTTGGGACCTGCATGCCTCAATGGCAGGCCTCCTCACATCCGACAGTGGGTTTACATCATTAACCCCTGATCGAATGATTCCACAAATGTTCGACTTCAGCTCATCTATTCACATTCACTGGACTGTACTTGGGTACCTTGGGAATCATTGACATTAATGGTGATCTCCCTCGCACTTGTTAACGGTTTACCTCATCGACCGGTAATCAAGTGGTTTCTGTCGTGTTCGACACCAATACATCTATTCACATGGTCAGATTCGTACCGTATTGGGATTGGTATGAAGACCCTGGGTTGAGCCACCACTCCGGTACACGCTTTGCCCAGGCTGCGAAGGAGTTTTGGACTAAGAACACATGCATTGTTACATAGATCCACTTTGTATTGGTCGTGGCTATGTCTTGTCATCTCGTAGATCCACTGTGTATTCTTCGTGGCTACGATCAGTTCATGTCATGTGAGTATAGATCCACAGTGTATTCTCAGTGGCTATACCCTTTTTTATCAATACAATTATGGATCCGTAGTGTATTTTATGGCGGCCATATCCTACTGAGTCTTGAAACATCCAAGCATAGGTATGCCTGCCTTGGGTTTTGAAATATGTCATGATATTTGTTGGATGGTTGTGTGCAACTTTCGTCAGGTTCTCCGAGTCTATACCCTTTCTTGAGCATCTGCAAAGTATTTCAGTCATCAGTTCACATCTTCTGACTTCATACTTTGGGGGGCATTCTGTTACACGTCGAAATTGCTCAGATGGATAAGTGTCGCATTGTCCCTATCATTCGTCGTAAGTGTCGCATCTTCCCCACAACTTTCGCAAGTGTCGCAAGTTGATCATTAGTGTCGCAAACAATGTTCAGACATGATGTCGTGATAACGACACTAAGGAGGCACTTATGACACCTCATATGACTAATTTGAAGATCAAGAACTGATCCACTAGAATCAAATAGCTCTTGACACCTGAAAGAGGCCCTGAAACACTGATTTGGAGGGGGAGCGCTCCCCTACTATAGCTGCAGAAGCGCTGGCGCTCCTCTGCCATGATTCAGAGAGCGTTGTAATGCCCCTTATGCCCTTTTGGAGGAGCGCTTCTCACCTTAAGAGAGATGGCGCTTTCCCAAGGCACAACAGGAGCGCTACAACGCTCTGATACCCCTTTTGGAAGAGCACTCCCTAATCTGGGTCAATTGTTAGCCCATTGAGAAGAATAAGGGGAGGAACATTCGAGATTAGGAGGCAGTTGTACTCAAATTCTTGTACTCATCAACAGATCCCTGATCCATGGAGAAGGTTCCCAACTGGTTCTAAACATATCTCAAGAGGTTAGGCCCTTCCTAATCTATATAAACAGGCTCTATGATGGTGAAAATGGGGGAAGATTGAATATGTGAAACTTATGATCTTGGAGGAAACTTACAGTCAGCCAAAGGAGATTGATCAGTGAAGCTGTTGTTATCCAGGTTGTGGACCTTTCAGGCAAGGGTTAGACGAAGAGGACTTGACGAAGCTGTCACATTCGCATCTACGATTGTAAGTACTGCTGTCGTTATTCTCATTAATATGACACGCTTGGCCTGTTTCTTTCTAGTTTGTGTCTAATGTCACATGAACTTATCATTTAATGATAGATCTGTTTTCAAGCTAATGTCAATAGAGTAGGAAGTGGTCATATCTTGTTTTGTCCACAACTCTCAGCGAGGAGAAAAGGATTGGAGCGCAACTCGGAGCGTGCAGGGACAAACATCGATTGAAAGGTACTTCTGTTACTCTCCCTTCTCATGCATTAGTTTAGATAGATTTGAAAGGAAGTCAGTGTCCATGATAAGCATTTTTCTGTCTAGGGTTAAGGTCAAGCTCTAGAGGTCGATCTACTTGTCCGCAGGAAGATTTTTCTACAACAGACACACAACCAGATCAAAGTACATAGTGGTGTTCGATGTTTGTGGTCGTGGATTCAAATCGATATGGGAAAATTTGAAGGAGACAATGCTAAGTAGTAGAGAAAGAGATTAGATGAATTTCCTCTATGCATTGGAAAGATCCTGAATGAATTCCAATAGTCCTATGATTTACATCCATGTAGAATAAAAGATTCGGTCGTCGAAAGGATATGATGGTGATGATGGCAAGTTAAGCATGGAAGTAGAGTGTTGACATGATTACTCAGTAGAAGTAATGGTGAAAGTATTGAATGCAAAGTTTGAGGTGGAATTATTTTAATGTAAATGGGCATATAAATGTAAGACCTAGTTAGGCATGTGTACCCCAATTTTGAAATGTCACTAGTAAAGTCTAGATGACCTAGGTGATAGATGGGAGCATGCAACATCCCCATATACCTTGACTTTGAGAGACGTTTGGGTGGTTTTGGTCATGGGAGGAAATTTAGGTCAAGAGTCATGGTTTCGAGCACATTTTTTGATAGCTCGTGGTTTAGAGCCCATGGATTGCATACTCCATTGAAATTATCGTAGAGGTGAGAGTTGAAGAATCACTTGGTTGGCTTGGTCACATTAGGTCAAGGAAGTATATCTTTATTGGTTATAGTGATGGAGATGAGGGATATAGATTGTGGAATCCTACTATCCTTAAATAATCATTAATAGAGATATGTACATGGAACAATAAAAAATTGTTTAAGATCGCAAAGGGATATTTGTATGTAAATTCGAGGAATCATTGTATGGCCTAAAGGTACTCAAGCAATGGTAAAAGATGGTTGATTCCTTCATGTTCAACCAAAATTTGTTAATAAGTGAGTATGATCATTTTGTTTATGGCATATTCATTATCCTGGTGTTATGTTGATGATAGGATTGATGCAAGCAAAACATGGTTGAGATCAACAGGTTAAAGGCTCACCTGGATAGGACTTTTGATGAAGGATCTAGGATAAACAAAACAAATCTTGGGCATAGAAGTACATAGTGATAGGAAAAATGGTACGTTGTCGTTGTCATGAGTCTATGTTGATGTGGTTCAATGTGAACATTGTGAAACTGGTAAATATCTCCTTAGCTTTCCATTGTAAACTTTCTTCAATTTTTTGTCTTGGTAGTAAGGAAGAAAAGGATTATATGTTTCATGTACAATATAGTAGGTAGGTTGATGTTTGCGACATGAATGTTCAAATATTTCACATGCAGTTGGTGTTGTCAGTGGACACATGGAAAAACTAGATAAATAGCATGGAAATGGGTGCTTCAGTATCTAAGAAGCACAAATATCACCTACAGTGGTTGCAGTGATTTATTTTGTGGCTATGTTGATTTAGTGGAGGTGGAGTGGTCCATACTAGAGAAAACTATGCAGAAATGTTCATGTAACCAATATTGTTAGAGAATTTGTGGTGGTGTTTGGCTTCTCCTGGCTTGAAAGAAGGTGACATTTTATTTGTTGGGAAAGGTATCGGGAAATTGTTGTCAGGGTGGATATGTTTGGGTTGTGTCAACACACCTTGTAGTTACATTTGTTTGAGCAAAGGTTTCTCAATCATTTGGATATTCATATTCCTGAAAACACTTGAGAATCTCTTGTTTAAATGAAGAAACCACGAGGAGCATCTTGAAACTTGTATCCAATTATCCATTGTTGGATAATCAATAAATATTACCATTGCCCCACTTTATGTTCATATTTTTTGTGTTGTGAGTGATGTTTTGTATTTCTCTATTTTTATCTATGTCCGTGAATTATGTTTGCATGCTTGAAGTCCAACATGTAGGAGCCATCATTTGACTCATGGTTAAGGCCTCCGCATCTTTGGCACCTTTAGCTCATATTTTTAATGGAACCAAGGTTAAAGTATCATCCATTGATACTTGAACAGGGGGCCATGAACTGCAAGGAGTTGCATGAGATTTTAACGAAGAGAGAAGAAAAATACTAGTATAGTTTATGGTAGTTGGACTCGAACCCTATACTATTGTCAAGGCCTAATATCTTAGGGTTTTGGGGGAAAGGGGAATAAATGAAAATGAACTCGCACATAAGCTCCTTGAACACCCACCTATGTCTAAGGATGTTATTCTTCATGATTGAGAAGTAATTTTTCATTTTGAAAATAAAAAATAAAAAAAATGTGCTAGGGTTTGTCTATGTGTATTTTCTCAAATTCTCCCATTTTTTATGTGTGCACAGTTTTTTTTTTTTTTTAATTTAACATGTAGAAGTTTTTCTTTGCTTCTTCCCAGTGTTGAAGATGAGAGGGATTTCGATGTTTTTTTTCTTCATTCCAATGGTTTTTGTTTTTACTCATTTTTCATTACCCTCGTTGAAATTTTTTCCAATTAGTTTGTTACATATAAATGATTGTAAGAGTCGTGTCTCTAACGGGATGCTTGAAATATTCTCTAACTTGGTTAATATACTTTTACACTGTGACAATTAATTGGTTGATTTTCCTTCCAATTTTACACATCTTTCCATAACAATTTTTTTGCAGAAAGAAAATGGAGTTTTTTGGCCGAAAGAAAATTTGAATTTCATTTCATTCTTATGCATAAATTTATATTGAAACCCACATAAATTTACATTTAAACTACATGAATCCAATAGGTACACTTATATAGCATGTAAAGGCAACCTCCCATAGGATTTCAACATGTTGAGTGCTTTGGAGAATTTTAGTGAGCTTATGTTTAGACATATTTATATGTAGTGTAATCATAGGTTGTAATGTAATCATAGGTGGTAAAGAGGTGGTGAGCCTAATAGAGCATGGATAGAGCATCAACTGTAGTGAGTTGAGTTGAGCATTGACTACAATTAGGGACTTTGTACATTACAAAATATTGAAGAATAAGCATAATTCATTAATATTATAAATATTATAAATATCAGTATGAGAAATTATGCATGCTTGTTATTGAATATTAAGCATCACTATTTAATGTTATAAATATTATAAATGTGAGTGCGAGAAATTATGCATACATTTTGTATATATCTAGAAAATAAATTATAATCTCAAAAATAAAAATAAAACATTGTTTTTTCAAAATATTCAAAGTTGATATATTTTTTAAACACATTGAGATATATTTTACAAATTGGGTGAACTAATAAACACTCGAAGAGATTTGACTATACTAAAAATGACAATACTAAAAAAGATTTGACAGAAAATACATTAGGATATGTTTTACAAAATGGATGAACTAATAGACAAATATGCTTTACAAAATGGGTGAACTAATAGACAATCAAAGATATTTGATAGAAAAGTGAAAACTATACTCCTTGTCGAGGCAAAGACTAAAAAGGAAAATATTGTCAAATTTATCACTCTTAATTTTAATCATTATCATGTAGTTGTTGTATAGTACATCAATTATGCTCTCTATTTTTCTTCTTAATTTAGTTTGTTTATTTAATATATAGAGTGGATATAATGGTTAAGAGCATGTGTTTCCTTTTAGGCGGTCACAGGTTCAAATTCATAGGCGTGTAGGGTATGTACACCTGACTTTAATAGTCAAATAACACAAAAATGTATTAGATCATTCATTCTTGTAATGCATTTTTCCTAGTGATCACTCCAGGAGGAATAAATAACCTATTTAGTTCTCGTGGGCTATAGTCGGTGTAAGGGAATTAATTATTTAATGTCTCTTCGCGAAAAAAACAACATTTAAATGTGATGTTGAATAATAAAATTAAAGGACGATATAAAGTGACTTTGGAGAAATATTAAAGAGAGATTTTACAAATTCACTTAATTCCCATTCATTCATGATTATTTTCCTCAAATCGATTTGGAGAGCTCTTGAAGCCTTTTGGATTTGGGACTGAAACCCTTGAGCGATTGGGTTCGGTGGTGAGACTGATCCACCCTAGCCACTCAGTTGGAGAGATCATTCAAATCTCTCATCGAGATTCATTGTTGAAGAAGAAAGAAGCATTAGTTTTTCAAATTGTGGGAATTTTCAGAGTTGTGGGTGCTTTGTGGAGACCGTACTATTATTTACAGTTTGTGGGGAGAACCAAGGGAGGTCGTACCATTATTTACAGCCTATGGGAGCACAAAAGGAAGGTTGGACCATTTATATGCAGATCGTGGGGGTGTTAAAGAAGATATGTCCCCTTTATTATAGTTTGTGAGAGTCAGAAAGATGGGGGCGTGCCATGTATTACTTATTGTGGGGATCTAAAGGATTCGTATCAATTATTTCAGTGTGTGGGGATCATAGAAGGGGAGTCATTTCAATGCATATAATACTGTTGTTAATCTCCTCTACTTTTCTCATTAAAATCATGCCAAATCATTGTTTTCATGGTGTCTCAAAAGGGGTCATTCCAATATGTTAAAGGCTAGCCAAGTGGGGGTTTTCACAGGTTAGGTGATTGTATTACTAAGTTTATTTCTATTTTTACAGATTGAATGAGAATGTTATCAATTTCAGTAAATGTAACCATTGTTTTTTTTTCAATGCCGAATGTAATAAAAATCCATTTGTGTGCAACTCTCTTGTAAAATTGTCTTGGGATAAAGAGACAAAACACAATAAACACAAAAATATATCAATAGTTAAGAAAGGGATCTTACATTGTTGTATAGTACATCAATTATACTCTATTTTTCTTTTTAAATTAGTTTGTTTATTTATATAGAGTGGGTATAATGGTTAAGAACATTTGTTTCCTCCTAGGAGGTCACTGGTTCAAATATTAAGGTGATCTAGGTGGACATCGATGGCCCCCCACCTATTCAATTGGCTCAAATTATAGTTTCCATCTTGGCAGTTTTTATACAGTTTTTCTATTCCCAAACTTTTGAGGACGTTTTGAGGCCCTAAATGACGTTTTGTTTTACTTGGTAGTGCCCCAATTCTACCTAGCTTGTGTGCTTTGTATTTTACAATCTTTTTTATTCTAGATAGTCATTAATAGAATTTGAGTTTTACTATTTTAGAGTATTATTGTGTTCCTTGTAATATATTTGTGTATCTCCTTGTTATATCTCTATTATATTTATGGCTTCATGTCATTCTTAGAATAATATGGATCCGTGGTATTAGAGAAGTCTACTCCTTGTCATTGTTAGTTCATGCCCCATGTCAGATATTGGTGGGAGACTTGAGAAACATGTCGAGGACAAGTCTACATTTTTTGGGTGAGGACCCACTTGGGTGGCTTTTATTGATTCCTTCAAGGAACAATATTACCATGTTGGAAACTGTAACGACCAGTACATGAGATGGACCACACTATGTCAAGAGAGAGGCCAAATAGTGTCGGAGTTCACAAATACCTTCCATACCTTGTGCACCAAGATGGGTATAAAAGACTCCAAGTGACATCTGGTTCTAAAATATCGTGGGGCTCTACACAGGTACATCCAAAATGAAATGGAGTTTTTGGACATCTAATCATTGGGAGCTTCTTATCAATATTCTATCAAAATTGAGCATAAATTTAAGAAGTAGAACAAGTGGGAATTCAATAATCCGAAAAGATCTTTTAATGACAATGGTTGAGTTTTAAAGCATGAGTTATTTTACCATTTAGGAAATTAATGAAAGAGGAAGAATTAAATATTCAACATGGAAGCCATATAAACATATACAGATCTGGAAATAAGCATGAAGAACAACAAACCATAAACACCAAAGTGATAACGAAGTTTGGTAATCTCGCCTACATCTCTGGGCCTTTGTCTCAGTGGGTGAGGCTTTCTTATTTATGTTTTAAGCTTCAAAAGTACATCATAATAATTCCAAAAGGATTACAAAATGATTTGGTTGCATTCTTCCATATCTAAAGAACCCAACAAAATTGACGGCACTGAAAACGAATGACTGGAGCTCCCATAAATGGTGCACAAAGGTGCTCTCCTCAATGGCTTCCCTGCATAAAAATGGCTTTGGCTTTAAAATTATTCATCATTTACCTATTCTCCACCTCTCTCCCATGGATTCAAGAACTTATGGTTTATATAGACTTGAATTTTGCAACAAACTCCCAACTTCTCCCTAAGATCTGGCCTCAAAAAGGGCCCAAGATCCCTCAAAAATGGACTAAATCTCCAAAATTGGTTGAAAAATCCAATTAAAATCATAAAATAAAGCTTAAAACCCATTTTCTTGGCATAAATTTGGCATAGCCCCTTTTCCTCGGGCTCTTGATCACATGGGCGCCCTCCATGTGGCCCTGGGCTAGCTGGCGTGCTAGCGCCTGGTCTTTAGCCCCCAATATTCGACCCTCAGTCACATGTGTGGCCATGTGGCCCCATCCTCTATTCTACACATGCTCTGAAGGGTTTGTTGGCACTTGGTTCCTAGAGCCTTGGTCGACGGGCTAGTCTGACCGACTGGGCTCTATCCATATACATCTACGCTAACAATAGATCTGGGTCATATGCAATGTAGCAAGAACCAAGGGCTAGCTCCAAATATTTGCGCTAACAGATATATGAGTTTGGTCTCATGGTTAGGTTCCATGGAGCACGCATCGGGGATTTGGAGCTATACCACAGTCCATGCCAACGATAGAGCATAGGTTCATATGGTAAGGTCTTATGCGACGCACCGGGGCTGGGGCTAGGCCCCAACCCTTTTGTCCACCACCCAATACTCCATTCAAACTGAAATATATGTGGCACGATATAGAGTTAAGATCTACCATGAGGGCGGGCTGGTAGCTCAGCCCTTCCAAGTCATCCCCCCCACACCCGTAGGTCACGGGTTTGACTCTCCAGGAGTCCATACACTTTTACCACAACGACCAATGGAGGGGTTCCACGTGGCAGCCCAAGACTGGGCCATGTGGCACCATTGCATTCTCCCACTATCTACTACGCGTCAAGAACTTATTCGACCATGACTGCACCTACCCACATAAACACTTGTCCATGTCAGTTGCCAATCTAGTTAGTTCCATGTGTTGTACGAACCTTGCCACGTTAGCCCGTGCCAGTGTCACCCTTGCAGTGGTGCCACGTGTCACACGCTGATTCGACCACCTTCCAGCCTATGTGTCTACCCAGTCAATGCCATTGTAACTACCACGTCACTGTATGTCCGTACGGCTTGTACAGTCATCTTCCACGTCAACACTGTACGAACTGCACAACCATTAATTTTTGCATGTTTGAAAAACAAAAAAGAACACAATATATTTATCATACGACGTTTGTTTGAGCCCGTTCAAGTTGTGTTGGGTTCATATCGACGAGGTCTATGGACATGTCCATTTTGAATCCATTATGAGAACTTTGATTTTTAGGCCTTCCTGGACCCATTTTGGTCCCGAGATCCAATTTTGAGATCTAGCAGAACACAACGAGACCAATTTGTAATCCTTTTGTCACTGTTATGATTTACTTTTGAAGCTTCGAACAAAAATAAGAAATCCTCACCCACTGAGACAAAGCCTCAGAGACGTAGGAGAGATTGCTGAACTCCATTATCACTTTGGTGTTTATGGTTTGTTGTTCTTCATGCTTATTTCCAGGTCTATATATGTTTATATGGATACCATGTTGAATCTTTAATTATTCCTCTTTCATTAATTTCCTAAATGGTAAAATAAATCATGCTTTAAAACTAAACCATTGTCGTTAAAAGATCTTTTCTAATCATTCAAGTCTGTAAATTTGCAACAGTTGAAGTATGGTAAGGGTGGCCCTAATTCCCAGGGAAAAGTATAGAGCAAGGATGGTCAGTCCCAGGACAACCACTCCACGCCACCAACAAAGAATGGCAATGGGAAGTTGAAGAAGGACACTAGAGAGTGGTGTGAGTTCGACAAAATACCTTGGCACAATATTGATGAATGTCGCTCCAAACAATCATTGGTGGCTGAGATGAAAGCCTCATGTTTGGATGTTGAATCAGACTCCGATTCAGAACCGAAAAAGCGAAAATGGATCATTGACGCAGAACCCAATGTCACCATAGCTACCAAAAAATTCCACCCAGAGGAACCATATGAAGCTGAAGAAGGGGAGTGCCTCTTCCACTCATAGATGTGGGTGAAGGATACCCCACTCCATTTCATTGTTGACAATGGTATCTAGAAGAGCCTAATATCAACAAAGGTTTTCAATAATTTGAACATGACAACAACGACGCATCCTCATACATAAATCATTGGTTGGATCAACATAAAAGACATCCACATCAACCAACAATATCACCTACACTATGACATCACACCCTTCAAAGAAGAGGTATTGTGTGATCTCCCCCCCCCCCCTTGAATTTTGTGATGGGTTTTTAGGACAGCCATATATGTGGAAGCTTCATGTTGTTTATGAATCTAGGCCCCATAGTGTCATTATTACTTTGGGAGATCCACTTTATAGGGTAACAAAGGCAGTCCCAAGTACTGCAGTCTCTTTGATCTCTCCAAAGCAGTGCAGAGAGGTGGTGTCTTAGACCATGAGTTTTTTCCTCTTTATTTTTCAGTCAGAAGGTGAACGAAGGTCACTGCAACCACCAAAAATTATGCACAAGGTCTCTCTATAGAACAAAAATAGGTGGACAAGATAGTAGAAGAAAACAAAGACATATTTGCCTCACCTATTGGGGTGCCTATCCATTATCAAGTAAAGAACTCAATATATTTGACACCTAATGCTCCTCTTTGAAACAACCCTGTGTATAGGTGTTATTGCATGGAGAATGAAGAAATCAAATGTCAAATCCAAGAGATAATTCTAAAGGGCCACATCAGACCAAGATTCTCACCTTGCAGAAGCCCAATTTTCTTGGTACATAAGAAGGATGGGACATGGTGGCATTGTATTGATTACAAAGTCCTAAAGAAGATCACCATCAAGAACCAGTACCCAATCCCCCATATTGATGATATTCTCGATCAACTCAAGGGAGCCAAGTTTTTCAGTAAGATTGATCTAAAGTCAAGCTACCACTAGGTGTCGATTGCACAAACTGATGTATGGAATACAACCTTCAAGTCTAAAGAAGGTCTCTTAGAGTGGTTGGTCATTCCTTTTGGATTGAATAATGTCTTGACCACATTCATGTGGATGATAGATGACATATTACTGTCATTCAAAAACTCCTTTGTGGTCGTATATCTAGATGAAATCCTCATCTTCAACAAAACTTGAGAGGAACATTTGAAGCATATTCAACAAGTCTTGGACACCTTGTGACAACACAAGTTATATGCCAATTTGGAGAAGTGTTCCTTCAACATGAAAATAATCTAATATTTGGGATACATCATGGATGAGAAGGGTGTGCATGTGGATCCAGACAAGATCCAAGTCATCTGCGATTGACCTGCCTCGAATTCAATGACCGAGCTCTGCAGGTTCTTGATCCTTGCCAACTTATACTGGAGGTTTTTGTTGGGGTTCTCTCATATCATTTGGTCTCTGAGCCAAGTGACCAAGGGTGGAGTGAAGGAAAATTTTTTGTGAGTTGCATCCCAACAGAAAGAATTTGAGGATTTGAAATTCCACCTCTGCTCAACAACAATCCTTCTTCTGCTAGACCTGCAAAAACCATTTGAGATTGTGACACGTGATTTAGATTATTCTATTGGTGTAGTCCTCACTCAACATGGGCATCTGCTAACCTATCATAGTGAAACACTATCTGATTTTGTTCACATATACCCCACTTACGACAAATATATGTACTCCATTGTGAAAACATGTTGATAGTGGAAGCATTACATTCTGGGGAAGGAAATGATCATCCACACTGATCAAAGGCATCTGCAATTCATGCAAACCGCCATCGGAAGTGGTCCACATACCTACAACAATTCCACTTGAACATAAAGTACAAGAATGGAAGTAACAACCATGTTGCATATTTCCTTAGTCGACCCCCAATTGTGGCACTAACCACATTTCTTAACTCCTATGGGAATGATACATCCAAGTAGCCACAATTATACAATACTGACTCTGACTTTATCGTTTCCTATCATACATTGAGCGTAGGAAAAATAATTCTATACTTTCATATATAGGATGGATTGTTATGCCATCTAATCCATCTTTGTGTTCCTTCAAGCAAGAATTCAAAGCTAATCTCAGAATCTCATTAGAGTCGGGGAGCAAGAAATTTTGGTGTAGAAAAAACAATGGTGGTACTATAAAATAATTTTAATTGACCAAATATTCGACAAGATGTCCACAAGTACATCGGATCTTACACTTCATGCACCATTTCCAAGATTTCCATCAAAAAACAAGGGCTATACACCCTTCTTCCTACTCCAGATAGGCCTTGGGAATACATCTCCAGGATTACATGTTTGGTCTTCCTTCAACCAAGCATGAGAATTACTGTGTCTTTGTGGTTGTTGATTGATTCTCTAAGATGGTCATTTTGGCACCGTGCAATAAGAGCATCACACCCGAGGCCACCGCTAAGATTTTCTTTGAACATGTTTGGGTTCATTTTGGGCTCCCACAAACCATTATCTCAGATTGAGACCGTAGGTTCTTGAGTACTTTTTGGTCTAGCCTATGGGAAATGATGGACACCAAGCTGACCAAATTGATTTCCTTCCACCCACAAACTAATGGAGAAATAGAGGTAGTCAACAAGATGATTTTTCATATCCCGAGGATGTACAATTCCAAAAATCCATGCACATGGGATGAAATCCTTCCTTATGTTCAACATATCTACAAGATATCCCTCCACATCGCTATTGTCCACAAACCCTTTTCAAGTATGCTTGGGGTTCCTACCATTGGTCCCCATTGACATAGCTCTGTCTATTGAAGTTGGATAGGAAGAGTCCTCCCATGCTCATATCAATGTTGATCGAGAAACCAATTTTTTTTATCAAATCCAACACATCCAACAAAAAGTTCATGATATTTTGCAGAAAGCCAATGCCAAGTACAAGCAACACCACAATCAACATCGAGTACCACACAAGTTTCAGGTGGGAGATAAGGTATGGTTGCATTTACAGAAAGAGAAGCTCACTGGACCCCATTGGAAGCTATTCCCACTTCGATAAGGGAATTACACCATCACCAAGGTTGTGGGTGAGAACTCTTTTGAATTAAGTATTCCTCCTTTCCTTGGCTTGCACCCAATATTTAATGTGGAGTTTCTTCGACCATATTTCCACCTCTCCTAGACACTTCAGATGTGACCGAGCACTTGGCCCCTACAGAACTCAATCCTGACATAATTGAATAGGGTATAATTTATCGAATCATGGAGACCAATAAGAAGGGCACCTACTAGCAGGACATCCAACTCTATCAGGTCGTCAAAGTAGGGAAATTTCTTCATTAGGGAATGTGTCTCACCGGAAGTAAGATTCAACAGATGTTTCCCCATATAATGGAGGAAATTGATGAAATGGAGACCATTTATTACTAAGGGGGGAGGACTGATCTAGGTGGACATCAATTTCCGCCCACCTATTCCACCAGCTCAAATTAAAATTTCTATCTTGGCATTTTTTCTACAGTTTTTCGAGTCCCGAAATTCCAGGGCCATTTTGAGGCCCTAAACGACATTTTTTTGACTTGGAAGTGCCCATTAAATCCATGTAGTGGTTATTGGTCCATTTGGAATGTGTGCTCCTTGGCTAGACCTTTTAGACAGGTTATCGAGCACCCCAAATGGATATCGTATGCAAAAGTTTCACTCTCAGGAAGTTGACGTATCAACTACCCCCATCGGGGCCCACAAACCTTTTGGTTTTTCATCTTCTTGGGTTAGGGTTTTGGATGTTTAGGGTTTTCTCATTTATTCTTTATGATAAAATTGCCTTTGGAGCCTCATTGTAATCAAATTCATAGCTGACACATCTCTCTTTAGAGATAGATACCACCATTATAACTAGCTTGTGTGCTTTGCATTTTACTCTCCTTTGTATTCCAGATATTCATTAATAGAATATGAGTTTTACAGTTTTATTGTATTACTGTGTTCTCTACAATATCTTTGTGTATCTCCTTGTTATATATCTATTATATTTATGTCTTCACGTCGTTCTCAAAATAATCTAGATCAAAAGGAGGGTAGGGTATGTAGACCTGACTTTAGTGGTCAAATGTCATAAACAATTATTAGAGAATTCATTCAACATTGTAGAAAAAACTTTAGATTTTAGAAGTTTTTTTTTTCAAAAAATAGATTTTAGTTTTCTCTCTTTAAATTTTAATTGTGATTCCTTTCTCAATGTGGATTTGACATGTTACATTTAAAAAAAACATATATTTCAGTGTGCATTTTACAATATATATATATATATATATATATATATATATATATATATATATATATATATATATATATATATATATATATATATATATATATATATATTGAAACTATTTTTTTTTTCTATTTCATCAATAGGTGCTTTCTACATCCCATTATGAGGGAGATGTGTAATTCCTTTATTACATAAATGGACTTGACACAGGGTGTTTAAAAACAAAATTCAATGTTGAACCATAAATAAAATAGTTCATAATCAAATATATATATGTTTATTTATTTATTGAGAGTAAAAAAGTTCTAATAGTTAAAATATTTCAGTGATGTGTTGCTTAATATCATGGAGATATGCAATTATTTCCTTGTTCAACATGGAGTTGACATGTCACACACACACACATAATTCCATCTTAACATTGGATCTATTATGATTTTGATTAGAGAGAGATCAAGTTCCTCTAGGTAAAAACTATTTTTAGATTGAAAAAACTTGATGAAAGTTTTTCACCTTGAATAATTTGAACCCCTCCACACATGATATATCATGGGTTAGTATGGATCTAAGATGGTATTGTATAAAAGCTAAGATGTTAATTAGTTTTATTTAATATTTTAATGTAAAATTAAATTTCATTTAATATATGGGTGGGTGCAAGCTAATGATGGTCTCTCATGAAGCCTTAGTGGCAATGAAAACATGAAAAAACATCAATATGTTAACATGGAGAGATTATTGAAGGTACTTTTACAATGAATTTGAATATAGTGTAAAAAGATAAAATGCAGGAAATTGAATTAGTTTTCTGAATATATAATTTTTATTTATAGAAATTGTGAATAACTCCGTGAAATTTGATTTTTTCTAGCAGTGCTATGTTATTTTTCAAGGAAAATATAATGTATGTCTCTATTAGTGCAGGTATTGAGTACCTTAATGATGAAATTTCCTTAAAACCTTTTGCATAATTGTAGAGAACCCATTTTTCTAGTGTTGGGTATTTTTTCAATATATATATATATATATATCCAGGGGGTATGCGGCTAGGGTTTCCTCAGTTTTATACCCCTCTCCATTTCTGCAGCATTTTCGTGACTGTATTCCCCTTCTCGGTGGTGGTGGGGCAAAGGTAGCCTCCATTCTGGTTGCAATCGTTGGATATTTTTTCTTCTTTTGTTTTGAAGGTGTTGGGGTTTCATGCAGCCACTTTTCACGGGTTCTATGGAAGTTTCAAAGCAGATCTGTTGCTTCAAGAAATTGGCTGTGCCTTTCAGTGGGTGGATTTGCTTGTTTTGGAGCCTCTTGGTGGTTTTTTCCTCTCGGTTTGGATACATTTTTTGGAGGCAAGGAGTCTTTATGTGGACTCCATTATAGGTTCTTAATCCAACCTCTTGATTGCTGAGGTCTCGGTTTTCTTCGGATGAGTTGACCGGCATGTTTGTGGGTTTTCTCTTCAGATCTGGTTTTATGTGTGTCATTTTTGCTATTATTCCTCAGATTGTCTTTTCAGATCTAATATTTGAAGCGTATTATGTTGACAACGATATTCTGGTCCACTATCTCTTCAGCCTCTAGTGTGCGTGGAGATATTTCTGAGGGTTTAGTCCTCACCAATCCATCCCTATTGGTATGTTTAGGGCTTGATGCAATGTCAGGGTTTTCTCGATGGTCTTGGTGATCGGGATTCCCTACCTCCCCTTTGAGTCTATGGTGTGGATTGGAGGTTTTCCTCCTCATTGGTTGCAGGCTCTCTTATGGTCCCTTTGGATCCTATT
>ML807331.1:54262-65259 GCA_009831015.1 Picea engelmannii
CCCTCTATACACTCCTCTCTCTCTCTCTCTCTTTCTCTCCCTCTTTATACAAGAATATAACACAGACACATGATCATCCTCTTTCTCTCCCAAAAATGCGACACCATCATAGTACATGCACGCAAAAACAAAAACAAACATGCTTTTTTATTTTTTAATGTCATTGGAAAGAAAACTTTGTCTTGTTGTGTAATTGGTAGGCAAATTTGTGTAATTGGAAGAAAATTGTCAATGGAAAGCAAACTTTTGTCTTATTGTGTATTTGGAAGGAAAATGATGTCTTGTTGTATAATTGGAAGGTGAGTTTTGAAAGGAACCTTTGATATTTTGGTGTACTTGAAAGGATTTCCTTGTCTTGTTGTATAATTGGAAGACATTTCTTGTCTTGTTGTATAATTGGAAGGCATGTTTGGTATTTTGGTGTACTTAGGAGACATTTATTGTCTTGTTGTATAATTGGAAGGAATTTATTGTCTTGTAGTATAATCAGAAGGCACTTTTGGTCTTATGGTGTACTTGAAAGGAATTTATTTTCTTGTTGTATAATTGGAAGGAAACTTTTGGAAGACACTTTTGGTCTTTTGGTGTACTTGGAAGGAATTTCTAGTCTTCTTTTATAATTTCAAGGTACTTTTGGTATTTTTGTGTACTTGGTGCTAGAGGGAAAACCCCTCCTTTAACTACACCAGCGTTTAAGATGTAGACAGAGCGAACAACCATCTAAAAGTTAATCAATTTTACTCTACCCAAAACATACCAAAACTAATGTAAATAAAGCAATAATATAAGAGACCGGGTAACTATACCTTTGATCCCACGTCTGGTGATGATATCCTCAATATTGGTAGTTCCATTGACTACACATCTCCTCCCAAGGATGACCTGCATCAAAAGATAGGAAAACCAGGACTACACACATGCTATTCTATTCATAAGCTAGGTTTAGATATTAAATGATAAGTATAAATCAATTAAAAATACTCAAAACTTCATCATTTAGGATAGGAAAATGTTATTCTTTTATTCATCATACAAATATTACAACTTACAATCTGTGTCTTCCACCGTTCCACGAACCTGGTCCAGGGTCCTCTTTACCATGCTCCAAGTGAACCTTGATTGGACTTCTTCTCTAAACCTTTTGATCACCTCAATGGAAGGGATTGGGTTGAATGGAGGAAGAAGGGGATGATGAGGGAATGCTAAGGGGATATCTCACAAAAGGCAAGCAATATCTTGGACAAGGAGGGGACGTGAAATTGGGAAGAGTTTCACTATTCTTATGCCTGGATTTAAAATGAGACCCCGACACCTCCTTTTATATGACAAAAGGATGGTTATTCAGTTGGGTGACAAGGTATAATAGGTGGACTAGTTGGTAAACTTCCAATATCCCGTGAATTTCAACGAATTCCTTGTAACTTTTTATTTTTTGCAACTTTTGCAAGTATACGCGGGATGTAATGGTGCAACAAGCTTATGTACACTAGTTGTATTGGTGCAGAAAGCATATGTACGTGGGATGTAATGGTGCAGGGTGCGTACATATTCTAAAAAATGGTTATTTAAGAAGAGCTTCTCAGCAGTTCTTTGGAAAATTATGAAAGTAAGAGGGCCAATGCCATGTATGCATGAGTAGGGAATTTTAGGGATATAACAGATGCCCCCTAATGTGTGAGGTTAGAAGAGCAACTGATAGTTGAAATACATTACAATATCTTCACCAATGTATGGAATCAAGTGAGCCTGAGACCAGATTTTGGGAGGTGCCATCTGCAAAATAACAATTGTCTCTCCAAGGCGGTCATACCCATGCTTGAGATGAATTAAATCATGGTTTACAATGAAATACATTGAAAATACATGTCATATAACTATATAAAGTGTAGATGTGAGAAATACACAATGGATCTACATCTCAAAATCAGTCAAAGATATACAAGTATAGTATCCATATTAAAGAAGCCAGTGACACCCAATGGTTGGAGATGAGGTCTTCATAGCTCGAGAAACAACTTCAAAATATTCAAAACTTAGGTAGGAATACAATGGGAGTGTATAAATCACTACCCTGAGGTCTTTGACGGCTCATCGAGAAAACACATGAGGATCTCGATGATCAGGCAAAGAACTTCGATGATTTTGAATCTAGACTCGACGAAAGTATCGGGATGGATGACTCATGAAGGTCAAGAGACAAACTGTAGAAAGGGCGACTCAGGTTGAGTGAAAATTCCTTTCGAAAAAATCATGAAAGATGATCAGACTCAGGGAGCATGAAATTGTCATAAGTTCACGATGCAGGAGGCAATGCAAACTCTCCATGTATTTGGAAGAGTAACCAAATAGAGGAGGAAACAAATATATGTAGCAAGAAAAAATTCCTAAGGTCATACTATATCCCAATGATCGATGAACAAACGAAAGGATGTGCTTTGTCCAAGGGTGACTCTTTGTGTTGTTGAAAAGGAATACATATTTCTCGTCCCCTTTTATTGGAATATTTGATTTTTTTTTTCTTTTTCAAATTTTTAATAGCTTGAAAAAGAATAAAAGAATGCTACATTACAAAGGAGGAACGAGTGTACTTGGAAGGTATTTCTTGTCTTCTTGTATAATTTCAAGGTACTTTTGGTATTTTTGTGTACTTGGTGCTAGAGGGAACCCCCCCCCCCCCTTTAACTACACCAGGGTTTAAGATGTAGACAGAGCGAACAACCATCTAAAAGTTAATCAATTTTACTCTACCCAAAACATACCAAAACTAATGTAAATAAAGCAATAATGAAAGAGACTGGGTAACTATAACTTTGATCCCATGTCTGGTGATGATCTCCTCAATCTTGGTAGTTCCACTGACTGCACGTCTCCTCCCAAGGCTGACCTGCATCAAAAGATAGGAAAACAAGGACTACACACATGATATTCTATTCATGAGTTAGGTTTAGATATTAAATGATAAGTATAAATCAATTAAAAATACTCAAAACATCATCATTTGTGATAGGAAAATGTTATTCTTTTATTCATCATACAAAGATTACAATTTACAATCTGTGTCTTCCACCATTCCGCGAACCTGGTCTGAGCTCCTCTTTACCATGCTCCAAGTGAACCTTGAATGGACTTCTTCTCTCAACCTTTTGATCACCTCAATGGAAGGGAATGGGTTGAATGGAAGAAGAAGGGGATGATGAGGGAATGCTAAGGGGATATCTCACAAAAGGCAAGCAATATCTTGGGCAAGGAGGGGAAGTGAAATTGGGAAGAGTTTCACTATTCTTATGCTTGGATTTAAAATGAGACCCCAACACCTCCTTTTATATGACAAAATGATGGTTATTCAGTTGGGTGACAAGGTATAATAGGTGGACTAGTTGGGAAACTTCCAATATCCCGTGAATTTCAATGAATTCCTTGTAAATTTTTATTTTTTGCAACTTTTGCAAGTATACACGAGATGTAATGGTGCAACAAGCTTATGCACACTAGTTGTAGTAGTGCAGAAAGTGTATGCACGTGGGATGTAATGGTGCAGGGTGTGTACATCTTCTAAAAAATGTTTTTTTAAGAAGAGCTTCTCAGCAGTGCTTTGGAAAATTATGCAAGTAAGAGGGCTAATGCCATGTATGTATGAGTAGGGAATTTTAGGGATATAACAGATTCCCCCTAATGCGTGAGGTTAGAAGAGCAACTGATGGCCGAAATACATTACAATATATTTACCAATGTACGAAATCGAGTGAGCTCGAGACCAGATTTCGGGAGGTGCCATCTGCAAAATAACAATTGTCTCTCCAAGGAGGTCATACCCATGCTCGAGATGAATTAAATCATGGTTTACAATCAAATACATTGAAAATACATGTCATATAACTATATAAAGTGTAGATTTGAGAAATACACAACAGATCTACATCTAAAAATCAATCGAAGATATACAAGTATAGTATCCATATTCAAGAAGCTAGTGACACCGGATGGTTGGAGATGAGGTCTTCATAACTTGAGAAACAACTTCAAAATATTCAAAACTCAGGTAGGAGTACAATGGGAGTGTATAACTCACTACCCTAAGGTCTTTGATGTCTCATCGAGAAAACACATGAGGATATCGATGATCAGGAAAATAACTTCGTCGATTTTGAATCTAGACTCGACGAAACTCACGGGATGGCCGACTCATGAAGGTCAAGAGAAAAACTACAGAAATGGTGACTTAAGTTGAGTGAAACTTACTTTGGAAAAAATCATGTAAGATGATCAGACTCAGGGAACATGACATTGACATAAGTTCACGATGCAGGAGGCAACACAAACTCTCCATGTGTTTGGAAGAGTAACCAAATAGAGGAGGAAACAAATCTATGTAGCGAGAAAAACTTCCTAAGGTCATACTATATCCCAATGATTGATGAACAAACAAAAGGATGTGCTTTTTCCAAGGGCGACTCTCTGTGCTGTTGAAA
Source organism: Picea engelmannii (assembly GCA_009831015.1). Classification (NCBI taxonomy): domain Eukaryota; kingdom Viridiplantae; phylum Streptophyta; class Pinopsida; order Pinales; family Pinaceae; genus Picea; species Picea engelmannii. The sequence continues at coordinate 58,732 of ML807331.1, forward strand.
AAGAATACATATTTCTCGTCCCCTTTTATTGGAATATTTGATTTTTTTTTTCTTTTTTCAAAATTTTAAGAGCTTGAAAAAGAATAAAATAATGCTACGCTACAAAGGAGGAATGAGTGTCGCAAGCAAGCATACTAGTTCCAAGTGCAAGGAACATACTAATTCTCAAATAAAGGGGAGATGTGCAGGAAAAGGACACTCGAGGAAAATTCCTCCATGGGTCAAGGTGTCAAGTCGCAGAGGAAAGAAGTGCTATAAGGCTTGCATACAAGACATGCTTCAAAGGTTTAGTTGAGAGAAACATGGAGGAGACATTATTCCAAAGACGCAAAGATGCAAATGTGATTAAGAAAGACACAATGAGACCCCTTCTATGTAATTTTTACGAGCCCATATAAGGTAATATCGATAGTTTTTTCACATTTAGAGAGTCTGAAAAAATGTAAAAGAAGACTCCAGGGAGTACCTTTTTCGGAGATAGTCTAGTCAGTTCAAAAAAGGGTTAAACTTTCACCGAAAAGACGTCTATTCAAAACCATTTTAACCAGTGTGACAAAGACAAGATCACTCAGAAATATTTTCAATTTTAAGGAGTCTGAAAGGAGCTTAACTATGGACTCACAACCTTTTTCTAAGTTTAGTTTCCTTAGCCTGAAAAAATATAAAAGTAACTAAGGAGAACTCTCCCAGCGATACGAATCTCCCGACGTGTACCTTTTTCTGCTATAATCTACAGGATGGAAAAGGGGTAAAATCATGCCAGTAGATGTTCTTCTGGACCAATTTAATGAGTGTGAAGGAACAAAGTCACTCCACGATATTTTCAATTTTAGTGAGTCTGAAAAGAGCTTAACTATGGACTCTGTGGGGGTTCCTTTTTCGCAAGTAATCTCCAAGGCCCAAAAAAGGTGATAAACGAAAACAAAGGAGAATTTTTATTTTTCTAAGATTTATTCCCTCAGGCCCGAAAAAGGGTAAAGCTTACACTTGAGAATACTCTTCTAGCGAACCGAAGTTCCTAGATCATACCTTTATTCGTAAAATTAGTCGTCCAGATTGAAAAAAGGGGTAAACTACCGTCGGACAGATGTAACAACGTGAAGGGAAACAAGATTGCTCGGCAATATTTTCATGTTTAGAGAGTCTAAAATGGGCTTAAAGAATATTCCAAGGGTCTTCTTTTCTCATTTAATCCATACAAGGTCGAAAAGAATAAATACAATCTCGTCGGATGTTGCTTTCAAATTATAAAGCGACCTTGAAAGACAACAAAGCGTGCTCATTTGGAAGTCCAGAGGGTAAGGAAAAGAATGATGGTGCACCAAAAGAATGAGGCTTGATCTCATAATAACGATAGGACTAACAAGGAATCCCAAGCCTAGAGTCATTACTAACAGCATGGATGCCAAAATGCATCAAGGATCTACCTAGGGAATCCATGTACAGGTAGGATCTACCACCTAATTACGACACTTCTAGAGCACCTCTGTATCACACTTCGGTCGGGTCGATCCTATGGCAAAGAGGAAAAGACAATGAGATGTGGAAAGTGGAGATGAAATCCTATCTTATATGCAAAATGTTGGAAAATGAATTTTACCAAAGGATACTAAAAAGTGACCCATCCCTAAAAACATTACCAAAACAAAAGGAAAAGAGTACTGGAATGTCCATTGAGAAACTCAGAAATGGAATCAAGTGATCACCAAGCCAGGAAAAAATGACAAAGGGGGTCAAAAAGTGGCAAAAAAGTCCAAAAAAGTCTATAAATAGAAGCTAACAACTCATTTTTACCATTGTAATTCGAAAATCAACCAAAAGGAGGAAAAACCCCTATGTTAAAAGAATTGATTTTGAGAGCTTCAGTGGATGAAATGAACTTCTACTTGGACCAAGTAAGTACAAAATCATCCCTCTTTCATTTCCATAATTCATTTGTGAATTAGTTTTAGTTTTTGAGGGAGCATGCTCTCCCAAAAAGAGTGGCCATGCGTGTATGCAGGATGTCCAAGGATAACATGTGTATGTGCTCAGGCCGAAAAAAGTCTTCTTGCGTACATACATGACTGTGACCAATACATCCCATGTACACCTTTGCAAGCTTGGAAAAATAAAAATGCAAGTACTAAACTTCCTCCATTTTTCCATGGAACAAGATGTATGTCCACTGGAAGGAGATGGAGCACAAGGATATTGACATTTTTTTCGAAGAGGACCCTACAACCATCGTCACACTAAAACAATGTGGGCTATGTAATTTCTTCTAGTGTTTGTTTATGAGGGCACAATCCATATTACTCAATGATCTTGTGGATTATTGACACCCGGATGCAGAGGCATTCATGCTAGAGGGTCAGTCGATGACCCCATGATAGAGGATATTTACTTCCTGACTGGCCTCTCAAGGAGAGGGGATCCATTCAATCTGAGGAAATTTCCCCCTGGGCCTTTCAACATCGAGGATTATATCTGGATGTACTGTGAGGCCGATAATGAGAATGTAGGTTCTTTGGTGTCGATTCATAAGATCACTAGTTTTTCTCTACGAGTGATCTTGTTGTTGATTGGGCATATTACTGGATCCACAACCCTACATCAAGCCTCCCAGGCACACATGCACTGTTCCATTCAGTGTTAGGAGACACACATTTTCGACTAGAGCATGATCATGCTTATGTGCATGAAGAGACAACTAATAGAGTGTCGACAAAGCACCAACAAGAACTCCAGGTTTGATACGATTTATGTTCATTTTTCTTTGAGAGGGTACCCAGTCTCAGTCCCAGAGAGATGGTACAGGGGCATGCAGCCTCCTTCCCAATGGTATGCAAGTGGGCAACATTTCTATAATGAAAGGGTGTAGGGAGGACCATAGAGGCTTTTGACGACATGTTCTTCGACTGGTGGGCATGAAAAATTCTAGCGATCGGGGATTACCCTTACGCTGGGATCAACTTATCTAGAGATCTGGATATGCCCATGCCTCTCGGAGAGGAGCGAGGTGAGACAGGTAACATGATTTTAATGTTATTTAATTTTTAATTTTTTTTATATATCATTTGTATATTTGTATAGAGTACTGACTCTTGTGTATATGTTATGTACAGATGTGGGACTAGTGCACCCAATGGACTTCGCAAGGACTTGACGATGACCTCGACCAGAGGCATGACTAGCAACAGCTGAAGGACCAATAATTGCAAGGGGACCTCCAGCCGGAGAGGCTAAGAGAGTTTTGAGACGAGTGGAGCGCAACCTCACTGCGCTCACTCGCACCCTACCCATAGCTGAGATCAAGAATCTCCCACCATCTATGCAGCCTCACGTAGTAGGGGCGCCAAGGAAATGGGTCCAGCTATTCCAATGTTTGGCCAACGTCGTTGTGCATTATGACAGGGCCAATAGGCCCCATGCTTAGATAATATATACCTTTGATGTACCGAGGGAACTTTTTTTACATGTATTGTTTGAGGGCATAAGCCTAGCGATGTATACTTAACACTATTTTTTGATTCGTTCGCGCCCACCTATGTACTCATGACACTTTTTGGTATACACACACACACACACACACATCTCATTTGTGTTATGGATTACATCTTTTACAAATGTATGCACATGTTTATGTGTGTTCTTTTTCTTTTTTGTGTGTGCAACATGCCAATCTAATATTTGATTAGCTATAAGAGTATCTGTCATATGATTAAATCTCCTAGGAACATGGATATACATAATGTAATCGAAGTAACGTTCTAAGAGACGTACACTAAGGAACCATGAGTGCAAAATGGGATCATAAACGTGGTAAAATCTATTTAACTGGGACACAACCAGTTGAGCATCTAAGTAGACCTGAACATGAGGAATGTCGTGTGACAAAATGCCATGAAGAAATTCTATCACTCCACTATATTCAAAAACATATTTTGTAGTGTCACCTAGACAAATACCTCTGGAAGATAGAAAATGACCTCCAGGTGTGAAAACCACCCAATCTACGGAAGAAAGCCTCTGAGTGTGTCAAATAATGTCGTCCACGAACCCAAAATATCCCTCTGATTCACTTGACATCTGCCACAGTGAAAAATAAGACATAAATAAATACACATCCACAAAACAAAAAAAGACAAAAAATGTATAAGAAGTTATACATATGTACAAGAAGTCACCCAGGTGACTGACCAAAGAGTCATACTTCTTGAGGTAGAGCCCATTTCTAGGCTCTAGCAAGGCATTTCCTTCCAAATCAAATAGATGGTAAGCACCCTTCTTCAAGACCTCTTTCACAATGAACATTCCAAACCACATGGGTTTGAACTTGCATGCCCCTAGGGGATCTTTGTCTTGATCATAGACTAGGAAAATATCACCTTCAGAGAAAATTTGAGGACGAACGGACCGATCGTACTGACACTTGAATCGTTTCTTATGAGCCTAATTGGCTAAGGCTACATCATGATGTTTCTCATCGAGCTGCTCGAGATATAGTAGGCGTTCCTCAAGAAGTGAAGTGTCTGGTAGTAATTCCACTGCTGATCCAGGGGATCAAATTTTGCTCAAAATTCAAAGTTCTCGGAATTTCTTCAAATCAGACGGGAGCGTAGGCCTCATCGTCATGAACCCAACATAACTCATTTGGGTTCAAACGAACGTCATATGGGAGAGATATCGCGTTCTGTTCAAATCAACAAACATGCAAAAAACAATGTGTTGATTGTACATTCCGTATAGATGCTGACATGGCAGGACCGTACGACATGTGGCAAAGCCGTACGACATGTGGCAGGGCCATACGACACGTGGCAGGTGTTGGTAGGTAGTCATGTGGATGATTTGGTGTATGCCATGTGGCAATGGTGGCGAATGGAATGATGACACATGGCCCAATCAATGGCCACCATGTGTCACCTTGGCGTTGGTATAAAATTTATGTTGTTGGCTGGATTTGACCCCGCAACCTCCGGGCAGGGGTAAAGCCTTGGGGCGGGCTGCCCAACCGATGCACCACTCATATGGTTCTTAACACTATACCTTTTAAAAATTATTTGAATTTGAATTGATTTGCAATGGGGGCGCAGTCCGGGCCGAGTCTTAGCCCTGACCCTTTGTCATATGTGTATGCTATGGAACCACCGATGTGCGCGCCCTCCGGCCATTACCATTTGGTTTTAAAATGTATCCCTTTTTATATATGCACACGATCATATGGTGGCCTATATGCCCATGGACTTGGCGGTTAGGGGCTAGGCGCGTAATCGTCCTACAATTCACACCGTTTGGTGGTTGCACCTGGTGCTAGGTTTTAACACTTATATGCACATTGGGGGCTAGGTTGAGGAGGCAGAGGTGCATTTTGGCGATCCAGAGACAACGAGTTTGAAGGGGAACTTCCAAGAAGCCTATCTTCTTCAATTTTTGGCCAAACGAGGTGCTGAAAAATCCCAGCTAGGGGTTTTGGAACGTTATGAAGCCATTGGAGCCATCATTTTGGCATTTTGAGCATTGTAAAGAACATATTTTATCACTTTGAGAAAATAATACAAAAGATCCATTGGAATCTGGACCAGGAGATGTAGCCCAAGAGAGGGGTGAACTCCTTTATCATTTGCTGTGTTATGTGTTTTCTGTTCATTGTTATTTGCTGCTATTTATATGTATCTTGAATGTGTTATTCCTATAAAAGTTGTGTTTTTCAAAATTGATCCATTTGCATAAGAACACTTGAATTTAAAACTTGCAAATATTTTCAAGAATATAAGTCTTTATCATTTTCAGATCAAGTTGGTATCAGAGCTTAGGTTTTTGAAGACTTGATTATTTGCAAGTGTTTTTTTTTCTAATGCTCACAAGGTTGAAACTCACAAGAGGAGAAGGTCAACTTGTAGAGCCAAGTTCTCATCCTTCAAGAAGAAAGATTATATCATCACCTCAAGATTCAAGGAGGCATTCACCAAGTATGGCTCATGAAGAGAGTCATGAACATATTCCTACAGAAGATGAAGATCTCAGAAAGGCTTTCATGGAAATGAGAGAAATGATGAAAATCTTGATGGAAGAAAGGAATACAAGGTTGGAAGGTGAAGGCTCCAACCTTTCAAAGCACAAGGGAGACAGTGGTGATAAAACTCCAAATGGAAATGGAGGGAATGGTGCTTCTCCACCACTCTCACCTCCATCTTCTTCTTCTTCTTCTTCTACCAGTTCAAGACCTCTTCCAAATTCTCCAAAAGGACATGGTAAAAGTCCTCTACAAATTCCTTTGTTAAATCTTGATATTAAATTTGAATTGCCAATGTACAATGGAGAGGTAAATGATGAGAAATTAGATAATTGGATTCGTCAGATTGAGGTGTATTGTAGTATACAAAAAAAACAAGATGATGAAACTAAGATTCAGCTTGCTTCTTTAAGATTGGATAGTGCAGCACTAATTTGGTGGGAATCCAAGACTCAAGAGGACATGAAGAAACATGGTAAAATTTTAACCTCTTGGAATGATTTTATTGTTGCAATTAAAAAACAATTTTA
>ML807331.1:65309-81911 GCA_009831015.1 Picea engelmannii
ATCCAAGACTCAAGAGGACATGAAGAAACATGGTAAAATTTTAACCTCTTGGAATGATTTTATTGTTGCAATTAAAAAACAATTTTACCCATTGGCATATATGCAAAAAGCTACTATGGATTGGAAATATTTTAGACAAGCTAAAGGACAAAATGTGCAAAGATTTACTCAATAATTTAGGAGAAGAGCTTTGGTTTTGGGAGTAGATTTGTCTTCTCTAGAAACTTTACTCAAATACATTGGAGCTTTACATAGTTATTTGAGACATACAATACTCATGTTTAATCCTTCAAATCTAGATGAAGTTTGTGTTTAGGCTACTCATTTGGAAGCAAGAGGAAGGAATGAAACTCATGAGGGTAACAAGAAGCCTTTCAGTCATGGAGACAAAGGAAAGAGGAAGTTCAAGGGCAATGGAAAAAAGAATGTTGCTGTTAAGAAAGAGGGAGAAAAATTTACATGCAAACATTGTTCAAAAGATGGCCATGATGAAGACCATTGTTGGAAAATTCATCCTAAAAGAAGACCCAAAAATTTTGGCAACAAAGGGAAGTCAAAGACTGATGCAACCATACAACATGATTTAGGTTCTGATTTGGGTGATGAAACAAAGATTACAGCCATGGGTTATCAAGGTAAAGGTTCTATTGCAAGTACTAGTTCTTCAAGTAACAGTAATCTCAAAGTAACTCGACAAGAAAAAGAAAGAATAGAAATTTTTCACATAAGGGTTGTTTCAAAGCATACCAAGATAGATAATTTTTTTGATACTGGATCTCAAGCAAACCTTATTGTTACACATCAACATTACTCTCTTTGATAAGTGTCACAAGTGTCGCATGTTGCTCACAAGTGTCGCAAGTGTCAAGTAAAGCATACTGCCATGATGCCTATGTCATACTTATAACGACATTAAGAAGACAATTAAAATGACTCAAACACTTGATTTGAAGGAAGAGGAATGGTTAACTGAAGTTAAGTACCTCTTGCCACTTGAAAGGACCATTGAATCTAGGCTTTTAGAAGAGAGTGCTCCCCTATACCCCTCTTAGAAGCGTTGGCGCTCCCCTATAAATTGCTAGGGAGTGTTATAGCACTGAACAAACTTGCAAGAGGAGTGATATTGATTTTAAGAGCACTGGCGCCCCCCTTAAGCCTACTAGGGAGCGATATAGCGCTCTCATGTCCCTTTTGAGGGAGCACTACCTATTCTAGGCAAGAGTTGGTCCATTGAGGAGAATAAGGGGAAGATATTTCAATCTTGGAAGGTAGTTGAATTCGAATTCCTGGTTTAGCCATGATCTTAGGGAAGATCCATGAATCAAGGAGGAAAATCCTCAACTTACCCTAAAGATACCTCAAGAGGTTAGGCCTCTCTAAACCTATATAAACAGGATCTATCATGATGGAAAGGGGGAAGAATTAGAAGCATGAAACCTATGATCTCATAGGAAACATACAGTGAACTGGAGGAGAGTAATCAGTGGAGTTGTTGTCATCCAGATCGTGGATATTTGGAGCAAGGGTTAGACAAAGGGGATTTGACGAAGCTGCTACACTCGCATCTACAGTTTTAAGTTACTTTCGTCATTGTTCTCATTAATATGACACGCTTGGCATGTTTCTTTCTAGTTTGTGTTTGATCTCACATGAACTTGTCTTTAATAGATAGGTCTATTTTCAAGCTAATGTCAGTAGAGTAGGAAGTGGTTGTACCATTGTTTGTCTACAGGGCTTATCGAGCAGCGAAAGATTGGAGCTCAACTCGGAGCATCCAGGGACAAACATCGGTAAAAGGTACTTGTTTTCTCCTTCCTCCTCATACATCAATTTATATAGATCTAAAAGAAAGTCAGTGTCCATGATAAGCATCTTCTGTCTTAAGAGTTAAGAGTCTATCTCTCAAGAGGAGATCTACCTGTCCATAGGGAGATTTTCCTTCAACATAAACTGGCGACTCCGCTGGGGAGTTCAAATCAAAACTTTTGGTTTTGATTTTTCCTCATAGACCTTGTCTTACCCTTTGATTGTTTTCAGACCTTGTTCACCCCTTTTTTCTTGATTTCATGTGCTGATTGACTCCTTACCCCATCACACTCAGCTTGATTGCCAAAATTCAACTGAAATTTTGGATTTTTGGACATTTTCATGAGATTTTTAAGCCTGGTGCCCCTATGGATATGTTAATAGAGTGCCAACACTCCCTGGATGTGTTAGATAGAGCGCTATAACGCTTGGTGCCCTTTACACCAGAGCACCAACCCTATTTTGGCAGAAAACCTTTCTAGAATTGCTTTTTCAGGGTCTAGTCTCTGTGTTTCACTTGTTGAGCCTCTCTGTGAGTGAATTCTTCTTCCCACTGAACTTTGACATCCTTCCTTCTAAGGAACAAATACCTTTGTGTTTAGAGTTGTGGCCTTCTTCATTATTTTTTGAGTTTTTCTGTTGTTGGGAGTTTAAAATCAATCTACTGTTTTCTCTCCCATCTGATTGAGAAAAAAACTCTGGTGAAAGACATCAGAAGTCTAAGAATCTCTTCATTTGGTTTCGTTGAGGTAATTGTTCTTAAACATCTCTTTTTTGTGTGAAATTCTTGATTTTCTTTGTTTTCTTTTTGCTTCTTGTTTTCGATCACAGCAAGAGGGTGTATTGTTTGTACGAAACCTGCTTATGCTTGTCTGAGTTTCCTTGATTCAAAAGGTTAATTGGCAGCAGAAGTGTCATTTTGAATTTATCATTATTCACACACAAACAATAAAGAAACATCTTCATGATTGATTTGCATATTAGAAGACATTTCCAAAAAGTTTTAGCACCACATTGGATTTGATTGAAAAAAAAAATTGTTTGAGGACATTCCTTCTTAGTGTTTGTTAGTGAAAATAACTCTCTCTCTCTCCCTTAAATAGACATTCATCGAAAAGAAATGACTGCTTATCATCTTTGATGCATTTTTGGGGATTGAGTTATCATTCCATCAATTTCACTTTCATACACCCCTTTTGAGTAAAGAACATCTATAAAATGAACGCTAATTAAAAACTATCTAGAACATTTTTTTTTTGGGATCCTCCACCAACAGTAGACTAGGATTAGCACTTTGGATTAGGCTGTGAGCATAACTCTCCAAAGTTTCCAAAAAAAACATTAGAATCCTGAGCTAGGGAGAGTCAAATCCAATTGTCGTATAAGTCTTCCTGGGATCCCCCTCTCACATAGGGGTTACACACGAGGTCACACTCGAGAAAGCTACGGAGATTATCCCTCCATGGTTTGAATGATTGTAGTAGTCAGATCGTATTATGGGGATCGCTTAAATGTATACCCACAATGTTGAGTGGAAGCCTTTCAAGTTGATTTTGGGCTAGATACCTTGCCCGTACATTCGGACTAGACTGTCGACTGTACCCGCCCAGGGGCTAACTGCGAATTGGTAATCTTAGTGGCCATAATCTTTAGGGTCTTACACAAGGTGACAGTGAAGGGAAGTCTCACTATACCTGGAGCAGACATTGGTCAAACTCACTCGGGCTCCTTGGAGGGTAAATCCACAATTACTGCGTGGAAGCTTGCACCAAGGTGAAAGCCTGTTAAGAAGGTCTCCATTGTAACTGTTCCACCATATTCCCGCCCCTTCTTGACTTGATCACGTGATGTTGGATTTCATCACCAACTAGCACAATCATCGAAAGAAGGTTTTGTTTGCTTGGTTGTGATTCCTAAATTCTATTAGCGTATGCTGGTTCTTTTCGGTAGTTGGCCATAGATTTTTTTCGCCGACTCTTTTTCGCCAACATCGACCCTCCACGCCGTTCGTGTAGGCTACAAGGACTTCCTCCAGAAAATATGGAAGAGAATACCCCTTTACCCCCTTATTAGATGGAAGAATCTCCTCAACAGAGCAAGGTTCACGACACTATAACCTCCCAAGAAGAAGTTCCCACCCCTTTAGAGAATTTTCAAATTGTTTCAGAGTCTCCGGAGGCTTTTCACATTCCGGAGGGATATGAGAGATGTGTTCTCCAACTGAATTCAGCCGGTGAATTTGTCTTCATCAATCCTTCTGACATTCTGACTGGGCCTCATTCAAACCCTTTAGTCGAAGACCCCTTTTGGACCATAGACATTATTCGAAGCCCACCGCACATGGTGCAAGATCTTTATGGAATAGGAACAGGTGTCGACATGCCTGTTACCTACACCGTACCCTTAAATCATTTTACCGGTACTACCATTTTTTCAGCTACATCGTCCATTGATCCGAACACATCATCCATTGGCCCAAGGTCCACTTTTTCTCTCCAGACGACCCACTCTACAATGGTCCCTCATGTACTGACTATTCCTGTCGGTAATGTGGTGGTTAGCCAAGCTGCAATTGGCACACCACTAACACCTAGACCTTCATCATCACTCCCTTTTGGGTACAGAGAACTGAATTCTTCCATTGTCACTACTACCCAAGTTATTCCTGGAAGTTGTATACCTATACAACAACCATGAGGGACCGGTCTTGGTGGCTTTAACCCGTTAAGTAGCACCAGTCAGTTGTTTACATCTGGTTCCCAAATTCCGGGAACTCCACCTCAAGTTGGGGGGAATCCTCCCACCGGAGGACAACTTTCATTTGGAGGGCACCCTCAGGCTGGGGGGCAACCTCAATCCGGAGCCTACCATCAACCATATGGAAAAAATGTGTTTACCACACCCAATCTGTGGAATATCCCTTTTCCAGGAAACCCATAGTTCTCGGGGGGACACAATCCTCAAGATCCACAACAACCTCTTCCCCCTCAAGGGACTCATCTATATCCTCCTTATGGAAAAACGCAAAATCTGTCTTATAATCCTCAAAACCCATCCAGTTATCCTCCACTTGCACATTTTTCTTGAACCCCCTAAAATCCTGTGTACCCTGGTCAACACCAACCTTATACAAGAGGACCCACTGGTTACAATTATTTGCCTAAAACAATGTATGGTCCTACTGGTGTTCCTATGCCACACCAGTATTACCCGCAAGTTAACTAACAACTATCTTTCCTAGCAACTCTGGACCTCCCAGACTTGTCTCGGTTAATGTATGATCCTATTTTTCATTCTTTTGTTTGGCTAGCTATTCCAGCTAAACTTCCTTCTGATATTCCAAAATTCGACGGAAAGTCTAGAGAAGACCCAAACAACCATGTGATGACTTTCCATTTGTGGTGTTCATCGAACTCCCTCATGGGCGATTCTATGTGTTTGCATCTTTTCCAACGAACACTTATGGGTTCTGCAACTAAGTGGTATATTGAACTACCACGTGCTTCTTTTCATGATTTCAACTCCCTTGCCATGTCCTTCCTCACACACTTCCAACTACCCATTCAATATGAGACGGGTACTGAACTATTGACCTCCCTTCATCAGACAACCTCCGTACATATCTCTGATCATATTCATGAATGAAGACGATGACGAAGGTTAATCAAAGCGGTCATTCCCGACCAATTATTAGAGGAATGGTTCACTAAATCACTGTTACCCCAGATCGCTCATGATGTTGCTATGGGTGGTGTAGTCACCGAGGAAGAAGCTATTGCTAGAGCTTAGTACTTAGATTTGGTTTATTCACAATCTGGTACTCTGTATGAATTGATACCAAATTCTGCTCATGCCACTAATGATCCATCCAAACCATCATCTACCTCACATGTGGATAGATTTATTAGCTCCGTCAATACCCAATCTACTTCCCAGTCGACTGGAACAACCCAACGGTCCGCTTCGATGTCTACTCCTAGTTCGACCACACCCTCTTCTACCTCACCTCAAACTCAGGTCTCTGAGGTGAATACGGTCCAATCGACCCCTTCACAACAATTTGGAGGCAAGAAGAAAGCAAGAAATAAACCAAAGAAAAACAACAACAATGAACAACCAAAAAATCAACCTCAAACCCCTGCTGCTGGAAAAAAACCACAACGGAAACTAAAATTCCCATGTCTCATTTGTGGTGATGATCACTACACCCGAGAATATCCACATCATGATGAAGTGGCCAAGATTTTTAAAGGAAATTCACAACCCGCTGTGCTTACCCATCCTTTTCCACAACAATAATCTTTGGTTGCTCAAACCCCCACTCTAGGGGGCAGTTCCAACCAATTCCATGATGAAGCCTCGACAAGTGCCCACATTTACATGTTTAACGGGATTAATCTGACCACTCACACTACGACATATGACACGCCGATTAAACCTAATAAGTCGAAGCCCACTAACGGTTCCTTACCGGACCCATTACCATCTTTCATTAGTCCTTCGTTTGGGCCATTTAAGATCGAGAAACCTTTGTTTGACTCCATCTTACGCCCTCCTAAGAGCACTATCTGTAAATCTACCTTTAATCCTAGTTCGTGGGCTGCCCAAAACTACAACATTGTTGAATATTTGGCTCAAGCACCATGTGCTATGTTTTCTTTGGAAGTTCTACAACACTGTCCCAGTCAACGTAGAACAGTCTTGGATGCCATCGACACTTTCGATCCTAAGTCATCTAATAACCTCACGTTTAATCTGGATGACCATCAACCTCGACTCTCCCACCAACTAGCCTTTCAAATCAATGTTGTTGTTTACAATCAACAAATCCACCGAACTATCTTGGATGAGGGAGCCTCTACTTGTGTCATGTCTTTGGCTTGTTGGAAAGGCTTGAAATCACCTGCTCTTAACAAATCCCCTACAATGTTACGTACTTTCGATGGGCGAGGTTTTCATGCTCATTGACTTTTGCAATCCTTAGTTGTTCAATTGGGTGGAAAAACCATTACTTTTGATGTCGAGGTGGTCGATGCCCCCCTCGATTACAACCTACTACTCGAAAGAAGTTGGTTCTACACTATGACTGTCATTGCCTCGTTGGTGTTTTGATGTGTACAATTCCCCCATCAAGGCAAAATTGTCACCATCGACCAACTAGATTTCTGTACATCCGACGCTCATGCCCCTATTACCAATAACATTCCTTTCTTGGGAGACCACAAAGTTACGTATGAAAGCGTTGGTGTTGGCTTATTGAAAGATTCTAGCATTATGGGTACCTTCCCTACACCACTTCCACCCACCACACATCATATTTCCACCATCAATATGATTTCAACTATGGCTTATCAATCTTTGGAATCATCTGACCCTTGGATTGTACCTAGTCCTATGGAATTCGATGTGCTCGGTGACACCATGCCACTTAGCCCAGCTAAGGCCGCATACGTGGCTATTCAATCTACTTCTCCCTCCCCAGACAACCCCCATCTATTGGCACCCGATGCCTATTCAATGCCGTCATGGTTGGATTCCCTATCATCTGCAATCGATTACATTTCTCATATTCTTCCTTCCGACGAATCTATAATGGAAATTCTTAGTATTGACGACGTACCTTGGGATGATAACCATCACCGATCCTCTTTTCTTCCGCCTCTAGAAGAAATTCACCAAGACATACACTCTATCTTCCCTCCTGATGTTACCAATTCTCCACAATCTCCCATCCTCACACAAGACACTCTTTCTGAGGGGAATATGGGTAATATCTCCACTACGATCGTTATTCATATTTTGATCAAAGAAGGCGTTATGGAAAACATTAACCTTGGTGCTAATTGCACACTCGAAGAAGTGGTATCTTACACTGCTCTGTTTAAAGAATTCTGGGATGTCTTTTCTTGGAGCTACGAAGAAATGTCAGGAATCGACCCCTCGATCATCGTGCATGAAATCAAGACTTACCCAGGTGCAAAGCCTATTCGACAGAAACTCCGCCCGGTTCATCCTAAGAAAATCACAACCATAAAGGCAGAAGTTGAGAAACTTTTAAAATCTGGCTTTATCTATCCTGTCCCTTTGACAGAACGGGTCTCCAACCTTGTTTCGGTTGCCAAAAAACAGGGACCATCCGTGTCTGTGTTGACTATCGGGATCTCAATAGGGATTGTCCAAAGGACAACTACCCTACGCCCTTCATTGACCAAATCATTGATAATTGTGCTGAGAGTGTAATCTTCTCTTTCATGGATGGTTTCTCCAGGTATAACCAGATTGAGATTTTACCTGTTGATCAACATAAGATAGCCTTTATCTACCCATGGGGAACTTTCGCCTATCGAAAGCTACCTTTTGGTCTAAAAAATGTTGGTGCTACTTTCCAACAGGCCATGTTGTACGCTTTCCACAATATCGAGCATATTGCAGAACCTTACCTCAATGACTTACCTTCCCACTCATCCAATCGATTAGATCACGTTGATCACTTACGGGCTATTTTTCTTCAATGTCGGTTTTACCGTATCCGTTTGAACCCACATAAGTGTATTTTTTTTGTCGAATCCGGTCGAATCCTTGGTTTCGTTGTCTCTAAAGATGGGATTTGGGTGGATCCCTTAAATATTAAGGATATTATGGCTTTACCCCCACCTACTAGTTTGACCCAACTCTAGATTTTGCAAGGAAGAGCAAACTTCCTTCGTTGTTTCATTTTTAACTACGTTGAGATAACTAAAGGATTCATGCGATTGTTGCAGAAAAACACGCCTTTCATCTGGGATGACATCGTTCAACGATCATTTGACACTCTCAAGCATGCCTTGACCCATGCACCTTTGTTGCACCCTCCAGAGTATACAAAGGACTACATCCTTTACTTAGCCTCCTTCACTTCCATTATTGCAATGGTGTTAGTTCAAGAGGACCCCAACAATGAGGAACATGTGATCTATTACCTGAGCAAGATTCTATCTGGACCCGAACTTCGATATTCACATGTAGAAAAACTGGCTCTGGCAGCCGTCATCGCTGTCCAGAGATTTCGCCATTACATCCTACTACTCACCACCACTGTGATTGCGGACTCAAGCCCCATGTACCATGTCTTGACACATCAAGGGCTCGGGGGAAAATACTCTAAATGGATCGTCATCCTTCAAGAATTCGATCTTGAATTTACGAAGTCCAAATCCAAAAAGTCCCTGGTGTTTGTGGAGCTTATCTACGATCTCCCCCATGCTGATGAAGATATCAAACCTCAAGATTCTCTCCCTGACGAAACTCTTTTCCTCATCAACACCTCTGATCCTTGGTATGGAGACATCCTCCTTTATCTCCAAACCCAACGCTTTCAGCCTAACACTTCCTGTGAAGAGCGTCGACGTATTCACCACCATTCTCGTCGTTATCTTATCGTCGACGACACCTTGTATCGCCATGGTATTGACACTATCCTTTGACGATGTTTGATTCATGCAGAGGTTGAACGCGTTCTGAATGACTGTCACCTTGGAGCCTGTGGCGGTCACCTTTCTGGGATGTCTACAACCCAAAAGATTCTATGTGCCGGCTATTTTTGGCCCTCGATTTTCAAAGATTGTATTGAGGCAGTCAAAAAATGCCCACCCTGCCAAGTTTTTACCAACAAGGCATGCACCCACCCTACTACGCTGCACCCCATTATTTCCATCGTCCCCTTCGCCAAGTGGGGTATCGATTTTATGCAATGTAAGCCTACCTCAGCCGGGGGGCACAGTTATATAATCATCTCCGTCGACTACTTTACAAAATGGGCTGAGGCTATACCTACCTTTCTAAATGATGGTCGTACCGTAACTCTTTTTGTTTTTAACCACATCATAACTCATTTTGGTGTACCATGCGCTGTTGTCACTGATCACGGTTCACATTTTAAGAACCAGATGATGAGTGAATTGCATGCCAAGCTGGGTTTTCGCTATGAAAAATCATCCCCATACTATCCTTAGGCCAACAGACAAGTTGAAGCCATCAACAAGTTCCTCAAAACCATGATCCAATGCATGGTAGGGGAAAATAAGACATCCTAGCATCTACAACTTTTCTCCACTCTCTGGGCTTACCGTACTTCCGTGAAAACCACAACTGGGTTCACTCCTTTCCAGTTAGTGTATGGAATCGAAGCTATTTTACCAATTGAGTGTGAGATTCCATCTCTGAAACTTAAAGTAGAACTCCTACCCCATACTTCTGTCGAAGAGGAATGTTTCTTATATCTAACCAAACTAGATGAAACATGTCGTGATGCCGCTCTTATTAACGAGGCACATCAGAAATGGATAAAAAATCAATACAACAAATCCATCCATCCTCGGACTTTTGCAGAAGTAGACTTAGTCCTCGTCTATGACCAGGCTCATGACAAACTAGGGACATGCAAGTTAGAACCCCTGTGGCATGGCCCTTACATTGTGAAACATGTTCTACACAGAGGCGCATACAAGTTAGTCGATTATGATGGAATCTCCCTAGGCGAGCCCCGAAACGGGCTTTACCTTAAAAAGTGCTATGCCTAGATCACCTAGAATGTGTAATTTGTACATTATTGTATTTTAGTTTGGTGTGTCTATTTCTCTCATGTGCTCGAGTCTTTACCTTTGCCACTCACAACTGTTCCTTGTGCTTTCATGCGTAGATGACGTCTTCCTTTCCTATCTTTGTCGGGTTTGCGGATGGTTCTAGTCGACGCACCTGGAACATTGCTTCGGTAGCATGGGTCATTTACCAATCTGACGAGTTGGTGAGTTCAAGAGGTATTTGCTTAGGACCAACGACTAATAACATGGCAGAATATCATGTTGTCATCAAACTTTTGACCCAAGCCTCCTCCCTAGGTATCTCTCGTATCATTGTTAACCTAGACTCCCAACTCGTGGTATGTCAACTCAATCGTATCTACGCTATTCGTAATCCTATCCTGCTACGTCTCCACCTACAAGTTCGTCGTCTTGAACGAATTTTTGATTACATCGAATACAAACATATTCCAAGAGAACTCAACAATGTTTCAGATTTGTTAGCCAATTACATCATGGATCGGTATCTCGGCCATAGATAAGGTTTCATGAAGGAAAACAAATTGTACATCACATGTAAATTAAAACACATCACATTAAAGACATCATCATGTACAAATCTTCTGGCACTGTAAAAAATCGGAACTGTATATATATATATACATAGCGTGATTGAAAATGTTTTGATTACATCAAAAAAGTATTTGGAAGAGAAAATTTTTGGGTCTTTACACCCATACAACATCGTCCGACAAGTCATACAAAATATACAATCACCAGAGAGACTCTAATCTCTTTGCACTACATTATGCTAAGAATAACATATCACTGCTCACACTACTCATCTCAGTAGAGAATTAACATTCTCGGGCACCCCCACTGTGTGTCTCTATAGATGTAAAGGAACTTTTCTCCTCCATAGAAAAGGAATGCCCATCGTAAGGCCTTGAAGGTTTCTTTCAACCTCCCGGAGACCTATCACTGGTGCCCCTAGATCTACTGCAACCTGAGCACCCCCGCAATGTCCCAGTACTGGTATCTCAGCTACATGCACTGCTCCCTTGTCTGCATGTTGAAAATAATACATCCATTAAAAACTCTTCTACGTACCCAAAAAAATATACATACGTTAAAAAACTTAAAACAAAAAAAACCAGACAAGGTGTTGCTTAGTCTCTCACTTGACGCATCCCAATCTTCCCCCGCTGGTAGAATCAAATCCATGCTCCCGCGAAATTCCACCTCGGCATATGGAAACTCTTCTATCCAAATATATTGGTGCCTCAACCAAGTGAAGAAGTCACCGGTGAAACGAAACTCTGACTCTGGCACTAGTCTCGGAGACAGACTAGTCCACCATTCCATCTATGGTTCTCCCACTGGTCGTACCACCAATGCAATATGAGGCTGCATCTGGGGGATGCGCTCTAAGAAGAATGAGACCAAGAAAGAACCATATCCGAACTGCTTCTGCCCCATCCTACACCTCGAAACTTGGTCCTTCACATTCCGAAGAAACCCTGTGCTCCAGTTAAACAGTGTTGGCTCCAAACACTGTATGCCATAAGCTACCTGTGATCTCGATGCCAGATGCGTGCTAGTGCTTCCTGTCACACTCGTGATGGAAAACAAAATAGACCGAAGGGGTAACTCTCTAATATCCTTGATGGGGATTCTACCTCGCACCAGTCTTGCTCCTGGGACACAATGTCGTGCCAGGTACACATCCACTTACTCAGGAAGCGTCCTTTGTCCGAAAAAATCTATAGGAGCCCCTCTTTTCGAGAGGCCAGTCAAGAAATACACATCTTCCAACTCGATGGTGAGAATCTTTGTTCTGATCTGAAACACCTGCTCTACGACATCCCACAAGCTGATTATATGCTCAAGCAGAAGGATCTCTTTCTTCATCTTTTGTAGCTTGAAGAATTTCAGAAGGCCACAAGCTCTCAACGCAGCCCACATACGAAGACTTCTCAAAGAAGCCAAATCATCGAGCTCATGCTTCCGTTCCTTCCACTCAATCATGGTCGTTGCTGAAATCATCTACAAACAAAAAAAACAAAGAATTTCATCATTCAATTTTTCGGCAATTTCTTAAGCAATTTAAAAACTTGAAATCTATTGCCCAGACTGTTCAAAAAGGACCACACCTTCCTTTTTATTACTCAATGATCACTACGCAGCAATAAAATGTTTTAAATTAAAATGATTTTCATAATGGTTGCGTGGGCATATTTTTGAGTTTCTTATGGATTATTTAACAAAAATGGCCTATCTACTCAAGTATCAAGGCGTTGGCATCTATGCTACCACCCTCTAAAAGCGTTTTTGTAAACGAATGTCTTTTTCCCATCGTTTTCAATAGAAGCTGATTTGATATTTTTTGGAATGACCTAGGGCTTCATTTTTTAATTTAAATATTGATGTGAAAACAAATTTTGAACCATGTAATTGAAAGAGGAGGAAATGAAGATCTACCTGGTCCAAACGGCGAGAGAAATGGTCAGCCGTATCTCCAGTATCAAGCAAAACAAGATCCACTTCCAAAATGAGAATCTCCACTACTACAAATCCTTATGAAAAATGAAATGGTAAATAAAGATTTTTCTTGTATTACTATTTATAAATTTCCATTTTTTATAAGGTATAGTTATTTGTGGGTTTCTTTAACAATATAATGGCCTCACTAAACCTCTGGATTGCAGTTTTGACACTACAGGTTTCAAAGCAGTTTTGATCATTTGTTTACCTTGTCACATCCATGAGCATATTCTTAGTTCATTCTCAAGCTTGAGAATATAAGAACGCACCGGGTAGACTTTTATCTCTTTTTTAGACCCATATGGACACACAAAAAAAGAACCCCTTGGGGTGATCTTTAAACTCTTTTCAGACTCTCCAAACATGAAAAGATCATCGAGTGATCTTGCTTCCTTTCACACTCATTAAAAGGTTCGAAAGGGCATCTTTTGAGTGGTAGTTTATCTCTTTTTTGGCCTCGTGAGACTAACTGTACGAAAAAGGAACTGAGAGAGTTCTGTTTTAAGTGTTTTTCCAAACTCTATAATCATGAAAAACCTTCGATTTTTCTGTCTTTGGACTCGGTAAAACAAACATTGACAGGCCCATACGGGACTGAACCCTTACTTCTTCCAGTTTGTTAAACAAAGGAAGAGGAACTTACCGAAGGTGAGTTATATCGAGCATGTGTTACCCTCCTCGAGCTCGTTAAATTAAAAAGAGGTACTCATCTATCTAGATGGGGGAAAATTTGAAAGAAGCAAGCCAAGAAGTCTCTTGAGAACATTACTAAGTAATTCTTAGAGTTTCCCTTGAACACGACACTTTGTCTTTTGCATGCATTATAATCCGTTGAACCTCTACACTGAGCCAATCCTTTGAGTTTCTTTCACTCCTTTGGGTCACCTGACATAAATCACAACATCCACTGCATCATCAAGTTTTGGTCCATGTCATGTTTTTGCTGTTGTGCCTCAGTGTTCAAGGGAAGTATCCGCCTTGAGAGTCAACCATCAAAAATATCTTGTCTCAATACCTGTGTCAGTCCATGTTCATTTGATCTACCAATTTCATCTCTATGTCTATTTCGTGTCATTGATGGGGGATACATCAAATCCCTCCTTCGACGAGCCTATTCCTGTCGACTTCAACACATTATCTAGGAATTAGACTTATAAACTAGTTAGTACTTTGGGACCTGCATGCCTCAATGGCAGGCCTCCTCACATCTGAAAGCTGGTTTACATCATTGACCTCTGATTGGATGATTCCACGGATGTTCGACTTCAGCTCATCCATTCACATTTGTTGGAATGTACTAGAGTACCTTGGGAATCATTGACATTAATGGTGATCTCCCTCACGCTTGTTAACGGTTTACATCATTGACCAGTAATCAAGTGGTTTCTGCCATGTTCGACATCAGAACATCTATTCACATGGTTAGATTCGTACTACATCGGGATCGGTAAGAAGACCCTGGGTTGAGTCACCACTCTGATATGTATTTTGCCCAGGTTGCGAAGGAGTTTCTCTTGAACAATGACACATATACTGTTACATAGATCCACTTTGTATTGGTCGTGGCTATGTCTTGTCATCTCGTAGATCCACTGTGTATTTTTTGTGGCTACGATCAGTTCAGGTCATCAGAGTATAGATCCACACTGTATCCTCGGTGGCTATACCTTTTGTCAATAGAATTATGGATCTGTAGTGTATTTTATGGCGGCCATATCTTGCAAGTCTTGATCACCCAAGCAAAGGTATGCCTGCCTTGGGTTTGAAACATGTCATAATATTTGTTGGATGTTTGTGTATAGCTTCTGTCAGGTTCTCCACATCTATACCCTTGCTTGAAAGTCTACAAAGCATTTCAGTTATCAGTTCTCATATTCTTACTTCATACTTTGGGGGGAAATCTGTTACACATCAACATTACTCGCTTTGATAAGTGTCGCATGTTGCTCACAAGTGTCGCAAATGTCAAGAAAAACATACTTCCATGATGCCTATGTCATACTTATAACGACATTAAGAAGACACTTAAAATGACTCAAACACTTTATTTAAAGGAAGAGGAATGGTTAACTGAAGTTAAGTACCTCTTGCCACCTGAAAGGACCATTGAATCTAGGCTTTTAG
Organism: Picea engelmannii; assembly: GCA_009831015.1. Classification (NCBI taxonomy): domain Eukaryota; kingdom Viridiplantae; phylum Streptophyta; class Pinopsida; order Pinales; family Pinaceae; genus Picea; species Picea engelmannii. The sequence continues at coordinate 80,342 of ML807331.1, forward strand.
AAGAGAGTGCTCCCCTATATCCCTCTTAGAAGCATTGGCACTCCTCTATAAACTGCTAGGGAGCGTTATAGCACTGAACAACCTTGCAAGAGGAGCACTATTGATTTAAGAGCGCTGGTGCCCCCCTTAAGCCTACTAGGGAGCGCTATAGCGCTCCGATGGCCCTTTTGAGGGAGCGCTACCTATTCTGGGCAGGAGTTGGTCCATTGAGGAGAATAAGGGGAAGATCTTTCAATCTTGGAAGGTAGTTGAATTCGAATTCTTGGTTCAGCCATGATCTTAGGGAAGATCCCTGACTCAAGGAGGAAAATCCTCAACTTACCCTAAAGATACCTCAAGAGGTTAGGCCTCTCTAAACCTATATAAACAGGATCTATCATGATGGAAAGGGGGAAGAATTAGAAGCATGAAACCTATAAGCTCATAGGAAACATACAGTGAACTGGAGGAGAGTAATCAGTGGAGTTGTTGTCATTCGGATCGTGGATCTTTGGAGCAAGGGTTAGACAAAGGGGATTTGACGACGCTGCTGCACTCACATCTATAGTTTTAAGTTACTTTCATTCAACACTTATATATAAAGACACTGTTAAGAAATTAAAATTGGAAACAATTCCACATCCTAAACCATACCCTCTTGGTTGGATATGTGATAATGCTAAATTATAGGTGACAAGAAGGTGTAAACTTAGGTTTGCTATCGCTGCAAATTTTATAGATGAGGTAGAGCTTGATGTTATTCCTTTGGATATTTGTGGTATTGTGTTGGGAAACCCATATTTGTATGATAGAAAAGCCATTTTTCATTGTCATGAGAATAAGTATCACTTGTTTAAAAATGGAGTTGAGTACATTGTTAGAGCCCATACAAAGAAGATGGATTTGTCAATTGTAAATGCGGGACAAATGAAGAGATTAGTCAATGCTAGCAAGAATTTTGTTCTCTTAATGATTAAACCCAAAGATGATATTGAAAACAAAGTTTTCCAAGGTTGTGATGCAAATTTGAAATCTAATCTATATGAGGTTGTTAATCAATATGATGAGATGTTTTAGGAACCAAAGGGATTACCTCCAAAAAGGGGTATCCAACATGAAATTCAATTGCAGCAAGATTGTCCTCTTCCAAGCATTGGTATGTACATGATGTCAGTCATGGAGAATGATGAAATCAAAAAACAAATCCAAGAGTTGCTTGACAAAGGGGTCATCGTGCCAAGCACATCACCATGTGGATCTCCAATTGTGTTAGTGCCAAAGAAATATGGTACATGGCGTATGTGTGTTGATTTCAAGGCCTTGAACAAGATTACAGTAAAGAATCACTATCCTCTTCCTAGAATTGATGATTTGCTTGATCAATTGAAAGATGCTAAGTATTTTACTAAGTTAGATTTGAGAAGTGGATATCATCAGATCAGGATTGTCGAAGGAGACACATGGAAGAAAACTTTCAAAACAAAGCAAGGTTTGTCTGAGTGGATGTTAATGCCTTTTGGACTCTGCAATGCACCTGCTACTTTCATGAGAGTTATGAATGATGTCTTAAGGCCTTTTCTTGATGATTGTG
>ML807331.1:96602-120125 GCA_009831015.1 Picea engelmannii
GGCCGGAGTAGAGGGGAAGACATCATGGTGCTTTTCAATGCTTTGAAGGAGTGCTAAGAAGCTTCATCCCAATAGAATGGGACTCCCTTTTTCAAGAGACACATAAACCCTTTAGTGGTCTCTATGTAATTCGTGACAAAACGCTAAAGAAAATTTTCTTTCCCCTGTAAGCTTTGAAGTTGGGGTATCATGTTGGTGGGAGGAAATTGAACTATCACCTCAACCTTGAGAGGATAGACCATGAGCCCTATTGTCGAAACAATAAAATCTAAAAGATGAACTAACGTCTCGCATAAACTGCATTTTTTAGGATTCAATCGAATCTAATAGTAGCGACATTGTTCAAAGATTAGTCAAAGATGAGCAGGATGATTAGATCTCTTGTGAGAGCATGATGCTAGATCATCTATATACTCCTCGATATATTTCTATGGCCATGAAAAGAAAACGACATGGCCTGCTGAAATGTGGCTCCAACATTCTTTAGGCCAAAAGACATCTTACGATATGTGAGCGTGCCCCAAGAACAAATAAAAGTTGTTTTATGTTGGTCTTCAGGTTTGATTTGAATCCAATTGTATCCCGAGAAACCATCCATGAATGAAAAGACCTTGCAACTGGCACACTCATCGACAATTTGATCGATGAACAGGGTGGGAAAGTTGTCTTTCATATAGGCCTTATTCAAATCACAGAAGTCCATGCACACACAAATCGTACCATGTTCCTTATTAACCAAAACTAGGTTTGACACCCATTCTATCAACTCTACGTGGTAGATAAAACTGGCTTTGAGTCCTTTTTCTACTTCTCCCTTAATTGTTGCCTCCTTTCGAGGATTTACCAGATGAAGCTTCTATTGGACTGGTTTGGCATCAAGATAAGTTGTAATTTCATGCTCGACAATTCGTGGGTCAATTCCTGGCATTTCCTCGTAAGACCAGGGAAAAATGTCATGGTATTCCTTGAATAACTCAGTATAATTTTGAATATATTCGAGGGAACAATCCTCTCCGACGAAAACATTCTCCACAATGCCAGGGGTTTTGAAGAAATCTATTGGAATCTTTGTAGTGATACTTTCCATGTTACCCTCGACACAAACTCCGTGGGTAGCCAGAGGATTGATAGGACAAGAATTATGTCCATTCACGGTTGAAACAAATTCTCCTGTCTCTATTCTCCTTAACTCAAGAAGGAACTAATATCTATGATGTAGATCATCCCAAGGTCGATCGGGACCAGTCAATGCCTCAAGAATCACCTCATAAGAGGGAAAGACCAGCTCTAAAGGATCTTGAGTGGCAAGAGAACCTTGAGCCCAAATAGGCTTGAGAACTGGGTCTAACTCCCATGGGGGATTCAGATCAGGGTTGGCTGAAGTTTGTTGGACAATGTTGTACACAACCTCGACCACGGACAAGGGCATGGTCATGGTAGGATGCCCTATCCCTTCCATCGAGGCCGATGGGGAAGGTAGAGTCCATAGATCATTAAAGTATCTCCTTGAAAGGATGATACTTGTACAATTGCAGCCCTAGTTGGTCGAGAACAACCGATATAAGTTTGACATCGCCAAAAGGTGACGGATAATCGAAAGTTCCCATCAATGATGGAAACAAACCAACACCTTGTGGAAAAGGGTTCATCAAAAAAGTAGGATGTTGTTGCACCAATATCTTCTGAGCTTCTAAAATCCAAGGGCATATATCAGTTAGGTGGTCTTCCATGCAAAGATACAAGGATACTTTGAATTCTTCTCTGTTTTCCCCCCACCAGCATTATTGGTAGCCTTTTTGTCCCCTTTACCTTTATTATTCTGTTGTTTCTTATTTCCCTCAAGATATTGGTTGGACTTAGGGTTCATCGACTACACACTATGTACGTCTAATGTCTCGGTAGGGGGAATAATCGAACTCGGATTTTGGCTGGCCACAATCTGTTGTATTGGCAATTGTTGCAATTAATTAGACAACATGTTCGTGGACTTATTTTGCACTAAGCCCACAATACCATCAACATGAGGTCAAGACTTTTCCTTGTCCTTATCAAGAATAGACCACGACGCATCTGGAAAAATATCATAGAGCATGACGGATTGAGAGTAGATCAGTTCAAGTTGTTGCGCTCTCATAATCATCTCCTCTTCTGAAAACACTCTGGATGTCGCTAAATCCTTAGATATGAAGGGCACCAAAGACTTCAAGAACCACTCAAGAAATAAAGCAGGAGGGAACTAGACCTTAATTAGGCTCTTTTGACACCACCATTCTTAGATATGATCTGAGATATGGTTGGCCTTGGTTTTCTCAAAGTTGGACAACAATTCAGTGTCAGTGTCGTATCTCACAGGTAATTGGAAATGGTTCAAGAAGACCATCGCCAAGTCGTTGAAGTAAGAGTACTTCGAGCAATCGAGCTCAATATACCATTTCAGATCACCACCTATAGGAGTGCGTTGAAAAAGGTGCAACTAGATGGAGTCATCCCTTAGTGAGTTTGAAAAGCACCATAAATGAAAAGTTGCCACATGATCACCTGGATCTTCACTGGACTTGCCTTCAAATTTCAGAATATCTAAGGGAAACTTAGTCAGAATGGGGGGCCAATGCGGATCATGACAAATTGGGTCATTCAGTAATCTCGACAAGTCTGGCAGATGTAGCGTTGCCAGAAATGGTAGTTTTGGTTGTGAACTATTTACAGGAAAAGAGGGTCCTGGAGTTTGACTGGCACCAGGTTGTCAGGAAAACTTGGACTGTTGGCCAAGTTTCTGGTAGAAATCATGGCCTTGACCATCATAGGGTAACTATGCTTGTTGGGGTATCATTGGTTGGCTCCCGTAATTGGATGACATACCTTGTGCAGGGATTGCTCCCTGCATTGTGTTCTGAGGATTTTGGAAGGGGATGCCCCTAGCTGATCCGAAGGGAATAGGTACAGAGCCCTGCCTGGGGCTCCATTGAGCAGGGAAGGGGTTTCCCCCAACCGACATCCCTTGTGAGGGAAATGATCCTTGCTAAGGATTCAAAAGACCCTGAGTGGAGAAAACTCCAGTCGTCACTCCCTGTGAAGGAATAGTACCCTGTACTGGGTTATGTTGCCCAAAACCAGGGTTTTCCGCAGCCGAGACAACAACTGAAGAAAAATATTTGTTCCCAAATGTGTTGAACAAAGAGAATGACATATATCCCACTGGCGTTGTATAAGACGAAGGTCCTAAACCTCCTCCACCAAAAAATCTATAGTTAGAATTTGGCACGCTATACATATGTACAAGAAGTCACCTAGGTGACCAACCAAAGAGAAATACTTCTTGAGGTAGAGCCCATTTCTAGGTTCTACCAAGGAATTTCCTTCAAAATAAATCAGATGGTAAGCACCCTTATTCAAGACCTCTTTCACAATGAACGGTCCAAACCACATGGGTTTGAACTTGCCTACCCCCAGGGGATCTTTGTCTTGATCATAGACCAGGAAAAGATCGTCGTCAGAGAAAATCTAAGGATGAACAGACCGATTGTACTGACACTTGAATCATTTCTTATGAGCCTCATTTTCTAAGGCTGCATCACGATGCTGCTCACCGAGCTTCTTGAGATATAGTAGGCGTTCCTCAAGCAGTGAAGTGTCTGGCAGTAATTCCACTGCCAACTTTAAATAAGGAATATGACACTCAATAGGGAAGATTTATTCCATCCCGTATATGAGTTGAAAAGGTGAAAAAATAGTGGAAGTCTTCACATAATTTTGGTAGGCTCACAATCCTGACTACAACATCAAATGCCAATTTGTCTTGGGAAAATTGATCGCCCCCTGAAGAATAGTCTTGAGAGACTTATTCACAACTTCAACCTGACCATTGTGTTGCGGGTAATAAGGTGACAAATGTTCTTTCCTAAACCTGATATTTGACATTAACTCAGCCATCATTTTGTTTTATATGTGACTTCCATGGTCAATGACATTCTCCTTTGGGATGCCCAACCTTGCTACTATTTGATTAAAGATGAAAATAGTTGTTGTTTCGCCATCATTGTTAAATGTTGGAATAGCTTCGACCCACTTTCTAAAGTAGTCTACTGCTACGATGATGTAATGATGCCCTCTGTTTGAGGCCGGGGTGACATGTAGTGAAATCAATCCCCCACTTAGTGAAAGGACCAACAACAGTGACATGAAACATAGGAGCAAGATGCTCCTGCATCTTCTGACAAAAGATTTGACATGGGAGGCACTTCTTGACCGCTTCAATGCAATCCTTGATCAATGAGGGCTAGAAGTAATCTGCACATAGAATATTTTGGGTTTTTTTGAACCTAGACATATGACTGCCACATGCTCCAGTGTGATATTTGTTCAAAATGATCTTTTCTTCTTCATGGATAAGACATCGATGAAGAATCCAGTCCACACCTCGATGATACAAAGTGTCATCGAGTATAAGATAATTTTGTGCCTGATGTCGAATGATTCGATGCTCATCATGGGAAGTAGAAGAAGGGTAATTCAAAGTCTGGAGATAGACTAGTATATCTCCATACCAGGGGTTCGAATATTCAATTAGAAAGAGATCTCCTTTAATAGGAAATTCTTCGAGCGTGATTTTACAAGACTCAACCAGAAGTTCCAAAATGAGTTTGGCAAAGACCAATGAATTTTTGGATTTCACGGAACCAAAATCCAAGTAAAAATCCTAGAGGATTACAATCCATCTACTGATATTTCCGCCAATGACCCGTCATGTTAACACATATTGGAAAGGGTTCACAACAACAATGAGAGTGGTCTTGCGAATAAAAATGCAGTGATGGAACCATTGGATAGCATGGACTGTTGCCAAATAAAGCTTCTCAACATGATAATATTTGACTTCTTGCCCAACCAGTCCTCGGCTAAGGTAATATATAACGTTCTCTTCGAGCAGATCATATTCTTGAACCAAGACCATGACAATGGTCGACTCTACAACAACTAGATAAAACAAGAAGTCTTTGTTATAATCGAGAGGCTGGAGTAGAGGAGAATACATCAGAGCACGTTTCAATGCTTCAAAGGAGCTCTAAGCATCTTCATCCCAACAGACTGGGACTCCCTTTTTCAAGAGATGCATAAACCCTTTAGTGATCTCGATGTAATTCACGACAAAACACTGAAGACAATTTTCTTTCCCCTGTAATATTTGAAGCTAGGGCATCGTGCATGGGGGAGGAAATTGAACTATCGCCTCAAACTTGAGAGGATCGACCATGATACTTGTTGTCAAAACAATAAAACATAAGAGACGACCTGATGTCAAGAAGAAACTGCATTTGTTAGGATTCAAGCAAATCCGATAGTAGTGACATCGTTCAAAGATTAGTTGAAGATGAGTGGGATGATCAAATATCTTGTGATATCATGATGCTAGATCATCTAGATAATCATTGACTATATGTCTATGGTCATGAAAAGAAAATGACATGGCCCACTGAAAGGTGTCTCCAACATTCTTCAGGCCAAAATGCATCTTACGATATGCGAATGTCCCCAAGGACAAATAAAAGTTGTTTTATGTTGGTCTTCGAGTTTGATATGAATCTGATTGTATCTTGAGAAACCATCCATGAATGAAAATACCTCGCAACCGACACACTCATCAACAATTTGATCGATAAACAGGGTGGAAAAGTTTTCTTTCAGAAAGGCCTTATTCAAATCATGGAAGTCCATGCACACATGAATCATACCATGTTTCTTGTTAAGAAGAACTAGGTTTGACACCCATTCCGTCAACTATACGGGGTAGATAAAACTAACTTTGAGTAGTTTTTCTACTTCTGCCTTAATTGTTGCCGCCTTTGGAGGATTTACCAGACGAATCTTCTGTCAGACTGGTTTGGAATCAGGATAAGTTGTAATTTCATGCTCGATAGTTCATGGGTCAATTCTTGGCATTTCCTCATAAGACCAGGAAAAAATGTCACAAAATTCCTTGAATAACTCAATATAAGTTCGAATCTCTTCGAGGGAACAATCCTCTATGAAGAAAACATTCTCCACAATGCCAAGGGTTTTGGAGATATGTATTGGAATCATTGTAGTGATACTTGCCATGTTACCCTCGACATAAACTCCATGTGTAGCCAGAGGAATGATAGGACAATAATTATCTCCATTCACGGTTGAAACAAATTCTCCTACCTCTATTCTCCTTAACTCGAGAAGGAAGTAAGATGTATGATGTAGATCATCCCAAGGTCGATTGGGACCAATAAATTCCTCAAGAATCACCTCATCAGAGGGAAAGACTAGGTCTAAAGGATATTGAGTGGAAAGAGAACCTTGAGCCCAAATAGGCTCTAGAAATGGATCTAAATCCTATGGGGGAGTTAGATCAGGGTTGGCCAAAGTTTTCTAGAAAATGTTGTACGCAACCTCAGTTGCGGACATGGGCATGGTCATGCTAGGATGCCCTATCCCTTCCATTGAGGCCGATGGGGAAGGTAGAGTCCATGGATCATTAAAGTAGCTCATTTGAAACGATGATACTTGTAGAATTTCATCCCTAGGCTGGTCGAGAACAACTGATATAGGCTTGACATCGCCATAAGGTGGGGGGTAATCGAAAGTTCCCATCAACGATGGAAACAAACCAGCACCTAAGTTGACAATGTCAAGTTGTGGATTATCAATCATTGGGACCATGGAAGCCCCTGATGATGGGTTAGAATGGGCAAAGGACAATTGGTCAATGGTCACAATATGACCCTCATGTGAAAAACAAAGACCCAAAAAACCATAGAAGCCACTACATGCATCACATATAAGTCCAACTCCTTCCTAACAAAAGGTTGTATTCGAGAGGCATATCGACCACTTCAACTTTGACACACACGGTTTTTCCTCCCAATTGCACGGGGAAAGAACAAATGATTCCATGTGGTCTTAATGACTGACCATCAAATGTCATAAGAAATGTAGGTGACGGAGAAAAACCGAGCTGGAGAAAAACCGAGCTGGCCAATGGCCTTCCAACATGCCAATGACATCACACAAGTCGACGCATCCTCGTCAACCACTATATGGAAAAAATTTCGAGTAAAATATTTCATGGTGTAAGCCACTACTATCTGAAATGCAACATGGTAAGGAAGTGGGGTTTCAAGTCAGTTGGATAAAAAATGATCACTCATAGGTTACAAGTCTCTACCAATCCCAAGGCGGATAACATACCTTTTCTTTGCGAAGGGAAACTCTCGACGACTTCCAAAGCAGACATCACGCAAGGGATCTGTGCAAAATCTTCCACAATGGATTAGTTCTGGGTGTCCCTCACGTTTGGATTATGAGTAGCCTTCTTAAGAACACCTTTTGGGATGTGATTCATCGTTTCTCCCACCGCCTTCTTAGGCTGGAGAGGAGTCAGTGGGTTCGTGGCTTCTTTTCTCTTTTCAAAAGATTCCATCATTCTGTAATCTCGAGCCCTATTCACTATATTAGCCTCTACATTCATCATGTAAATATTCATGGATGGGTTGTTATTGGTAGGTGAGGGGGGTCCCTGACTACCCCCTATCGCACTCGAGGATGTTGGAGCTTGAGCCATGTTTTTCCCTTGTGGAAAAGGGTTCATCAAAAAAAAAGGATGTAGTTGTGCCAACATTTTTTGAGCTTATACAAGCCAAGGGAATAGATGATTCAGGTAGTCTTCCATGCAAAGATTACATAGATACTTTGAATTCTTCTCTGTTTTTCCCCCGCTAGCATTATTGGTAGCCGTTTTTTCCCCTTTACCCTTCTTATTCTGTTGTTTCTTTTTTCCCCCAGGTTGTTGGTTGGCCTTGGAGTTTGTCAACTACACACTATGTACATCTAATGTCTAGGTAGGAGGAACAACCGAAATCGAATTCTGGCTGGACACAGTCTATTGTATTGAAAATTTTTGCAATTGATTAGACAACAGGTCTGTGGACTTGTTTGGCGCTAATCCCACAATACCATCGGCATGGGGTCTAGACTTTTCCTTGGCCTTATCGAGAATAGACCACGACGCATCTGGAAAAATCTTATAGAGCATGATGGATTGAGAGTAGATCAGTTCAAGCTAATGTGCTCTCATAATCACCTCCTCTTCTGAAAACACTCCAAAAGTCGCTACATCCTTAGATATGAAGGGAACCAAAGACTTCAAAAACCACTCAAGCAAGAAAGCATGAGAGAAATGGACCTTAATTAATCTCTTTTGATGCCGCCATTCTCAACTATGATTCGAGATATGGTCAGCCTTTTTTTGCTCAAAGTTGGAAAACAATTCGGTGTCGACGTCATATCTCACAGGTAACTGGAAATGGTTCAAGAAGACCATCACCAAGTCATTGAAGTAAGAGTACCTCAAGCGGTCAAGCTCAATATACCATTTTGGATCACCCCCTATAAGAGTGCATTGAAGAAGGTGCAATTGGAAGGAGTCATCCCTCAATGAGTTTGACGAGCACCATAAATGAAAAGTTGTCACATGATCACCTAGATCTTTTCTAGGATTTCCTTCAAATTTTATAATATTTGAGGGAAAATTAGTCGGCATGGGGGGCCAACATGGATAGTGACAAATTGGGTCGTTCATTAATATCGACAATTCTAACAGATGTAGCATTTCTAGAAATGGTAGTTTTGGTTGTGAACTATTTACAGGAAAAGATGGTCCTGGAGTTTGAATGGCACCAGGTTGTTAAGAAATATTGGACTGTTGGTGAGGGTTCTAGTAGAAACTGTGGCCTCGACCAGCATAGGGTAACTATGTCTATTGGGGTATCATCAAATGGCTCCCATAATTGGATGACATAGCTTGTGCATGTATTTCTCCCTGCATTGTGTTCTGAGGATTTTGGAAGGGGATGCCCACAGTCAATCTGATGTGAATAGGTACGGAGCCCTGCCCAGGGTTCCATTGAGAATGGAAGGGGTTTCACCCAACCAAAATCCCTTGTGATGGAATTGATCCCTGCCAAGGATTCCAAAGACCCCGAGTAGAGAAAACTCTAGTCGTCACTCCCTGTGAAGCAATAGTACCCTGCACCAGGTTATGTTGCCCAAAACCTATTAGAATATAATGGATGTGCTCATTTAACCATAGACAATATAAAAATATTGTCACCCAACCATAGGCCAAAGCCACCCCCAGTCACCTTAAACTTGACAGCGAAAGATTCCATAAGAAAACCCTAGGCTTAATAGCAAAAAAGGTGGCGCACCTCTCTCCAAGGATAGCGCACCAAGAACAAATAACAAAATCTTATCAGAGAGTCCAACCCAGAAAACTAAAAATACAGATTGCAGAACTATCGACAGTAGCTTCTCCCAGGACTTGCACACAAACTGGACAACTATAGTGCACACAAGTGTACTTTTGCAGTTCTAAGAAGTCTAGCCAAAATGAAGACTGACCTCTTATATTTATACTATTTCTTCTAGACTGCCTAGGCTGACTTCTCATTCTGGGTGCTAATTACTTAGTATATAACATTTCCTTTTAGTCGATTTCTTCTCTTGGAGGCTAATAACCTAATACAAATCATTCTCTTGAGCCAAATTGTCTTCTAGGGTTTTTAACCAATTATTTAGGGTTTCTTCTTGCTTCCCGAAATATTCTATTCTCATCAGGTTTACACGTGGAGGTAAATACCTCTTGCAGATACCATAATATCAACACTCCCTCCTAGCTAGGGAGTTATTGAAGGCAATGGTCTTGAGCACAAACATACCATTGAATCGGTAGCATCATCATAGTCATATAGACTATCTCATGATTAGATCACGAACACCATCATCACTATCAGTTTCATCTGACAAGATCAACTGCATCATCTCTCGAAACCATACTCCATATGAGTAACCAAACATGATGTTGAATAAGTCACTCACATCAAGGAGTGATACAAAATCCATTCTTCTAATAAAAAAATATTTCCTAGAAGAATAGATGTTCTAGACCATTTTCTATTTGGAGAATCTCTATCCATTAGTACACTGATCATCCATCTAGCTGATAATAATTTTCAACACTACTACTAGTCTACAAGGCAATCAGAACAATGTCATTCAATAGAACACAACTGTGTCTATCCATAGTATTACACAACTACAATCTAGTGGTACACTACCAGACTAAGTAGCACACAACTATTTGATCAATGACATATAGTCACAATCAGTGGAACACATCCACCAACATAGCATATATATACTGTCCAGAGACATACAGTCTCCATGGAAATCATATCATCTGATATCAACCTACACAGAAACAATATCATGATATAACTAAGTCATCTGGTCCATTCTTCCACTCACATCTATGAGATCTGGAAGAGAATCTTTCCTCAGAGAGTAAAACATCAATTATGGGATATTTGGACTATTCTTCTCAAGCAAGGAAGAATACATGTCCTGATTTCTGAGCCTGGACCATTCCTTCGGCACTAAAAAAAGTGCAACCTGGAGAGAATGAGTCTGCCCTATGGAATTCTTGTCCCTGATTGTTGAACCTAGACCATTCACCTATCTGGGCCATTCCTTTGGCACTAAACAAAGTGCAACTTGGAGAGAATGAATATGCCCTAGGGAATGACTATCTGGACCATTTCCTAAGGAAATGACTATCCTGCACCAACCTAAAAAATACCATTCTTCAAAACTGCTCATAACTGTGAGCTTCGAAAGAATGACTTCCCAACGAGGTAGACCAGTCTTCTTGACCACTACTGAGAGTGATTGTCAAGAAGAAATATTTTCCTAGACCATTCCCCCACACTAGCCACAAGGGGAATCATTGTCTATGGTATAATAGCAATCCATCGAATCATTTTCATTACAAAAATGATCGTTCGATCTGGGCCGTTTTTTGAAATAAAAAATGCCTGTCCATCAGAAATCTCAAACCACTTTCTGAACTGGAAAGGAGGTTCTCATCCTGGACCATTTTTCAAACTGAAAAATGACTGTCCATAAATCAATAACATATCAATGCTCCCTCCCAACCTGGGAGTCATATCTTCCCTTTTCAATAAGGAAGTCATCTCCATGAGCTCCAACTTGTTTCTTGAGTATGCAAACTCTTTAATCTTGGATAGAGTTTTTACCAAAATATCTGATTATCTTCTCATCTGTGGAGATATATTGGAGAACCATTTCTCCTTTCTGGACCTCATCATGGAGAATGTAATGCTTGATCTCAATGTACTTCGATTTTTATGCAACACTGGTTTTATCTGAAGGCTTCATATAACTTTGATCATTATAGTATATCATAGTTAGATTTATTTCTTTTGTTTCCTACCAGTTCACAACATCGTGGAAAGGGTCAAACTGGAACATATCCAAGTGGTAATTTTTATTCTATCATGAGAGTTTGTCATGGATTGTCAATCCATCATCCTAGAGTTCAGAGTAACCATTCTGATACAATATCTATGTTATAGAAAGTTTTCACCATGCTTCTACTATGCATTGGAGGTTCTCCACCAATTTGTCTTCTTCCATCTACATACAAGGGTCTCTTTCTGCTATACCTCAAAGCCTTTAGGTTTCTCTACATACGCTATTTTTTCAATTATTATGGAGAATAGTCTTTGCATTCATCTAATGTAAACTCCAACCCATGGATATTGCACGAGATATAATGTCTCAGATATAGGTATGTCTGGAACAAGCTATCATCATAGTCCTCTCCCTCCATATGGGAGAGCCTTTAGTTCTGGATCTTGCAATGCTTTCATTCATAAGTCTTCCATAAACTATTCTTCATCACAACTTTCATTTCCTCTGCTTGATTTCTTTTAGTGAGTTCAGATCAAGCTGGTAGTCTTGTGATTCTTGATATAATGACTAGTTGTTCTAGCTTTTCTTTCTCTCTTGGAATATTCATGTTCTTCCTCTTGTTTCTCTTTAGCTCTTGGGTCCATGGAGTTTTCTATATATTCCATGCCTTGAAGATTCCAACTACTTTATGTCATCATAGGACCATGGATGTGGATGGACAATGAGGGATACTTTAAGGCTTCTTTTTGAAGAAGAATTCTTCTAAAGTCACACTGAACACATATTTATTTTCATGGTTGCTACCATGAATAGATACTTTATCATATTCAATGGTTCATATAATTTAGGATTATCTCCCTCCTAATCCTTGCTTCATGCATGAATGCATGCTCTTATTTTGGAAATAAATAATCGGATTCCTCCATCTAACAGAGTCCATGTTTCTGTCGACATACTTATTGCCTTCTGCAAAGTGTCACAAGTTTTTTTCCAATTTCCTCTTGATTGTTGACTTCTTTTTGTCTTTACTTCTTCTAGGTTTCTTCAAGATTGATTCTGATTTCATCTTATCTTGCAGCTGTTACTTATGTAATAACTTCCACATGAATTGTTACCAGGGGTTGTTGATGTACTTCATCCTTTCATGTGTATTGCTTGACTTGTAGTCATTGTGATGGCAATCCTTATCTTGTTGTTCTTCCGTAGGTATAGTTTCTCTTTGAACATATTATCTTCTAAGAAACAAATATGCAAGATATGTACATAAAACATGGTATGTACAAGAACTATGAAGAGTATTGTTACCTTGTCTTTAGAAGAAGAAGTTTTTTTTGTCTTGCTTAGCTTTCTTTGAGGGTTCCCTTTCTTCGACAACTGATTCTTTGTGTGTTTCCTTCCTTTTATTTAACTCGGTACAATGATTCTTGTAGTGACCATATTTCCGACAATTGAAGCATTGTATTTTTGACATATCTTTCTCTTGATTTGGTTTCTTCCTGGAGCCAAACTTCTTTTTATTCTTTTTATTCTTGAACCTTGTTGTGAAGGCTTGATCATCGTGTTTCTTTTGGAGTTTCTCTTTTTCGCTGATCCTTGATTCTTCTTGTGCACAACAAGTCCAAAGTTCTTCAAATGTGGGATACTCCTTCCTTGTGTTCATGCTTGCAGAAAATGTATCCCATGTTTTGGGAAGACCATTGAGTACTATATTTACCAGTTCCTTCTCTGAAATGATATCTTCAATGGCTTGTAGTTTATCTCTCAACTGAGATATTCTCACAAAGTATGATGTTATGCTGTCATCATCATTCATTTTCATGTCACGAAGCTCATTCTTCAGATTCATTACCTATCCAATGTTTCTGACTGAGAAGAGGTTTATTAGGGCATCAAACATCTTATTGGATGAGTCAATATGGGAGATGTAGGGTATCAAGTGGTCTTTTATAGAGTCCACTATGATACTCATGGCATTGATTTCACTGTCTTTGAACTTCTCCAAAACTGCAACGTTCTGAGGTTACTTCTCTTTTCCTTCTTTGAACTGTGGTGCCATGATCTTTCCTTTCATGATATCCAACACTTTATTCTTGGCAAGGATGAGGTCAATCCTTGTCTTCCATGCTATGAAGTTAGAAGCCCCTTATAACTTTTTTTCTGACTTCATAGAGTAAGTCATAACTGATTTGACTTGGTCAACCCTTGATTTTGACCAAAAACTCAAACTTGACGTCTTAGCTTGCTAAGAGTACCAGGAGATGTTCTTGGCTAGGGTGCACTATTCTATCCAAAAATTAGTTCAATCCATTCACTTAAGGTGCCTCAACGAGAGGGTTAGGGTTTCCTTGCTGCAACAAAAACTGGCTGCAACTGCAACTGCAACTGAGAAAATCCTCCCAATCTATCTTCCAGTGGTTATACTATCCGAAGATAGTGTGGGCCCATAACCTGTTAGAATATAATGGATGTGATCATTTAACCATAGACAATATAACAATATTTTTACCCAACCATAGGCCAAAGCCACCCCGAGCACCTTAACCTTGACAGAGAAATATTTTGGAAGAAAAATCTAGGATTAATAGCCAAACAAAGGTGGCACACCTCTCTCCAAGGATAACGCACCAAGAAAGAATAAAAAAAGTTGATCAGAGAGTCCAACCCAGAAAACCGAAAATACATATTGCAGAACTATTGGGAGCAACTACTCCCAGGACTTGCGCACAAACTGGCCAACTGTAGTGCGCACAAGTGTACTTTTGCAGTTCTAAGAAGTCTGTCAAAATGAATACTGACCTCCTATATTTATACTATTTCTTCTATATTTCCTGGGCCAACTTCTCATTTTGGGTGCTAATTACTTAGTATATAACATTTCCTTTTAGCCGACTTCTTCTCTTGGAGGCTAATAACATAATACAAACCATTCTCTTGAGCCGACTTGTGTTCTAAGGTTCTTAACCAATTATTTAGGGTTTCTTCTTACTTCCCAGAATATTCTATTCTCGTCAGGTTTACACGTGGAGGTAAATACCTCCCGCAGCTACCATAATGTCAACAAAACCGAGGTTTCCCCCAATCGAGAAATCAACTGAAGAAAAAGATTTGTTCCCAAATGCATCGAAGAAAGAGAATGACATAGATCCTAGCGATGTTGTATAAGATGAAGGTCCTAAACCTCCTCCACCAAAAAATCTATAATTAGAATTTGGCACGTTTGCTTGCTGAAAAGCACCATCGAGCGAAGGGGACGGAGGAGGTATATGACCCCCACCGTAAGGGATAACTTTGAAGGGGACAAAAGCACCCCCCGTTGATCCTTGCATGAGAGATTTTGAGCTTCATGCCCCTATACCAATGGTATATAAGGTAGAGTAGGTAAAAACCAAGTTCCAATCAAAGCCAAGAATCCCATATGATAAGGGAGGGCCTGTCGCACCCTGAGTAAACAAAGTGGTGGTCAAAGACGATAACGGTATCGCACCACTGCTCGAAGTTGAGAGATTCGATACCACTATGGTCCTGACTGGCGAAGGTGGGAGAGGAGGTAGGATGCCCCCGACTGTAGTAGACGTAACGGGAGTATGAGGACTCCCAAATGAAGTAACAACATTTTCTTCCATTTCCACTTGTAAGACTAGTTGGCGCTCATAAGGTGTCACCTCATAATGGACAACTGAATCAAGATTGGTGGAAAAAATTCAGTAATCAGAGGGTTAGCTGGTCTGAGAGCCTCTTCCCCAAGGTCATAAATGGTAGGTTCCTCTAGAGATAAATAGTATCCTTGCGGAGCAGGCTCCGACCTAGTTTCCTATAGCCCGATTATTTCGAACGACCCTTGTTGGTCAAGTCTTCACCTTAACAGTGGCGGAGGTGGCTCCAATGTAACCAACGATAGGCCTTGAATCCTTCAAAACCAACGGAGTTTTTGATCTTCCACCTTTTGAAATGATCAATCGACATAGTAATGCTTAACTAGCATTTTGAACACCAAGCACACATTAAAAAGTTTTCTAAAGACAAACCAAGCAATCAACTATCTAGTAGGAAGGAAAGTTATGCCAAATGACACTAGAGAAACTAATCGGTGCAAGTGAAACTTGAACACGGAAGCACTCTATGGGTATACTTTGTGAAGCACGATACAACGCATGCCCCAGGTACCACGGTATACCCCCGCAGTCACCTGTGTAAGTCCCTAGAATATGGGAAACTAGGTTTTCATCTCATAGTTAGTCACCAGGAGGGTACAGTCGGTAGTCAGGCAGATCATAATGAGCAGGATAACAAGTCTGAATCCTATCAAGGGTATCAAACAAAAATGGTCTAGAAGACAACAGAGAATATCGAATGGATTCGATGTCCATGAAGCTTCGTAGGAAAATGTAGTCGATATAATTCTCCAAGACAGACCGTCAATATATGTTCCCCACTGCGTTCAGTCCGGCTTTGGAGGGGTTATCTCTACTGCCTTTCCTCACGCGACCTTGTTTTTATCCCCTGTGTAAGAGGGGGGTCACGGATAACTTTTACAACACTGGACTTAAGAACTCCCTAACTCAGACTCCAATGTTTGATTTAACGGCCGTGGAGAGTTTCCTCTCCAAACCTAATTCAAGGCTCTAAAACCCTAAACTAGTTTGTGAACCCTACAAACAAAAAAGTCTAATGTATTTTAGATTAAGTGTTCTTTTTAAGGATTGATTTACTCACAAGGTACGATAGTGAAACTAATGGTGTTATCAAGAGACGAAAAGGAGGAGAAAGTTAAAGCACTTGAAAGAAAAATTACTTCGAATTTAAAAGAAAATCTTTGTAACTAAATCTTTGTAAACTCAACTTTTCTTAACTAACTTTTCAAGATCTTGTAAAGACAGACTCTTTTTCCTTTTTGCAAATAACAACTCTAACTACTTTTCGAAACTAAAATGCAAGAAAATATTTTATTTATTTATTTTAATTTGCTTTAAAGAGAAAAACTGAAGTAAATCTTTTTCTTTTTTCAAAGAAAGTAAAAAGGATAAAAATAAAACTGAAACAAGATTGGAAAATACCTTCAATCCCACTGTGGATCATAGGGATTCAATGAAGAAACCAAAAAGGTAGATCTTAAGACTCAAAAACTTGTTTGAAACCTTTTTAGGGTAAACACAAGAAGACTAAGAAAACAAGTAAACTGAATCCTATATCCATGCTATGGCCACAAACAGAGACTTTGGACTGATCCAAGAAATCCATGATAAATTTGACATTCAATCAGGAAAGAGGCAAACTCCCTCTTTTTCAAAAAAAATTCATGAAACAGAGACACGGGTTGTTGCATCATCATCCTACGTATGTACGCAGGTTGTTTATTGAGCAGAGCATGTATGCAAGTAGGATGACCCAATACATGTCTTGCACACATCTATATCTCTTAAAAAAATGAAATGAGTAGGCAGTCTTATAGGGAAGGAACAACTGGTATGAACCTTGGAGGTGACCAGAATCCCTTGATAGACTCTGAAAACCTGAAAGAAACTTGAAAGGAAAACAAACCAATCAAACAATCCAAAATCCCCTAAAACCCCTAGAGGCAATCCCCAGTATGGTCGCCAGTTCAAATAGCATGAAAACCCCCCCTTTAACTACACCAGGGTTTAAGATGTAGACAGAGTGAATAAGCGTCTAAAAGTTAATCAATTTTACTCTACCCCAAACATACCAAAACTAATGTAAAGAAAGAAATAAGAGAAGAGATCGGGTAACTATACCTTTGATCCCATGTCTAGTGATGATCTCCTCAAGCTTGGTAGTTCCACTGACTGCACGTCTCCTCTCAAGGTTGACCTACATCTAAAGATAGGCAAACAAGGACCACAAGAATGTTATTCTATTCATGATTTAGGGTTAGTTATTAAATGCTAAGTATAAATCAATGAAAAATACTCAAAACATCATCATTTGGGATAGGAAAATGTGATTCTTTTATTCATCATACAGAGATTACAACTTATAATCTGTGTCAACCACCATTTTGCGAACCTCATCCGGGCTCCTCTTTACCATGCTCCAAGTGCACCTTGAATGGATTTCTTCTTTCAACCTTTTGATCACCTCAATGGAGGGGAATGGGTTGAATGGAGGAAGAAGGGGTTGGTGAGGGAATGTTGAGGCAATATCACACAAAAGACAACAATATCTTGGGCAAGGAGAGGAAGCAAAATTGAGTAGAGTTTCATTATTCTTATGCTTGGATTTAAAATGAGACCCAAACACCTCCTTTTATATGACAAGAGGATGGTTATTCGGTTGGGTGATGGGCTATAATAGGTGGATTAGTTGGGAAACTTCCAATAGATAGTGAATTTCACCGAATTCCTTACAACTTTTGCAAGTATACGCGGGTTAAAATGGTGCAACAAGCGTATGTACGCTAGTTGTAGTGGTGAAACAAGTGTATGTACACGGGATGTAATGGTGCAGGGTGCATACATCATCTAAAAAATGGTTTTTTAAGAAGATCTTCTCAACAGTTCTTTGGAAAATTATGCAAGTAAGAGGGCCAAGGCCATATATGCATGAGTAGGGAATTTTAGGGCTATAACACTTGGAAGGAATTTTTTATCTTGTTGTATAATTGTAAGGCTTTTTTTTTTCTTGTTGTATAATTGGGAGGCAATTTTTGGAAGACACTTTTGGTGTTTTTGTGTACTTGGAAGGCATTTCTTGTCTTGTTGTATAATTGGAAGGCACTTTTGTTCTTTTGGTGTACTTGGAAGGATTTTCTTGTCTTTTGTATAATTGGAAGAATTTTTTTTTCTTATTGTATATCTGGAAGGAAATTTTTGGTCTTTTGGTGTACTTGGAACACATTTCTTGTTTTTTTGTATAATTGGAAGGAAATTTTGGTCTTTTGGTGTACTTGGAAGGCATTTCTTGTCTTGTTGTAAAATTGAAAGGGAAATTTTGGAAGGCACTTTTGGTCTTTTGGTGTACTTGGAAGGTAATTGTTATATTTAAACATGGGGAACCTACGTAATTGAGGTAGAAATTCTTCGAGGAAAGAAAAAACCATTGAAAAATTAATTGAAGAAAGAGAAAAGGAAAGGTTAGGTATGACAAAACATAAGATTTTAGTAGAGGGAAATCCAAATTATAGTGCAATATATTTCAATGTTGTTTCTCCTCCATTAGCACAAGCAAAGTGCAGGATTTCAGTAGAGGCCAATCCTGTTTAGACCTCTAGTGAACCTCCAATGACTATTTCATCAAGACAAGTTGTTGTGGATGGCCAAATGATGATGGATTTGTTTGGAGTTTATTACACAATGGATTAAATTAGAGAGGAAATTGGTGCATAACCTTCTAGTGAATATTTTCTTGTGGTAAAACCTCTTGTTGGATATTCAAATGTTCCAGAAACTAGTCATGGTCATGTCCACTCTCCTCCCATAATCGATCCACAAGTGACTGAAGGGGAAAGAAAAGCCATGTTTGTAACTCCACAACAAAGAGGTCAAGAGTGTTAGAATACAGGTTCATCGTCCCTACCTATAATGAGTAGTGTGTGGTGAATAACTCCTAAAAACATTCATGAGGATGAAAGTGATCACATCACTTGAAGGTAAGTTGCGTAACCATAATATTTGTTATCATTCATATAAATTTATCAAATAATATTATGAACCAAAATATAATGTATCTAAATGTCAATTATTTTGTATTTGTTAAAATCTAGGATTTTGACTATTGTTAGGATAATTTTAGGCATTAAAACAGTTAAAAGTTAGTAAACAAGTTATCATATTGTTAGAAACCTTATAGATGCCTTTCAAAAAATTGGTAAGAAAACTCTTTCTAAAGACTGTAATGCAACTCAACGTGTCTTGTCACAATAAATTCTTAGCAAGATCTCAAGAAAACATTGTTTGCTCAAACAAACCTCTCATCTCATGAAATGAAATATCAAAAACCTTCGAAAATATTCTAATAGATGAGATAGCCTCGACTTAGATGGCCAAACATATTTTTGGGCCTTCATTGGTAGGCTACCTCGTTTTGACATGAAGTTAATTGGAGAAATTAAGGGAATAGTACAAATGTTTTAGCATGAGAAAACTTGGCCTTCTTCCAACCAAAATGATGTACTAAAATTAAGAAGGGGTTCTAGGGACCGTGACACAAAGAGAATTGTATGAGAGATTCAATAATGTACATAGTGCACTTAACTTGGGCCAAAGATATTTTGGGAAATGAAATCCTTGGTATGTTATAATAAACACAATGTGTAACACATGTTGTTGATACCACATTGAGTATGGTTATTATTATCACACACACACACACACACACACACACACACACACACACACACACATTTTGTGTTGCATAACACTCTTGTGCAACAATGCTTAGTTATATTGTTGTCATCATTATCTAGAGACTTTATTCATATCATATTGTGTACAAGGCCATAGGGTTGTACATTCTATCAAAAAACATGCTTAGATGGGACATAACCTAGGTACACTGGAATGACATTATTGAGCAAGTGCATCCATGTGAGTGATGAGTATGAATTAGGGAGGAAGAAGGTTGACTTGCAAAGATTTAAATATGTCATGTATGGTATTGATGGAGTTCATGAAAGAAAAAAGGTACAATTGGTGACTTCACAGGTACTATTATGTAACTTCATCAATGAATTCTTTGAAAAGACCCAACAATTTGTTCATCATGTCCATGTGGCTTGATGACAGGATGGGCATTTTAAAATTTGTAGAGACACATTTCTCATTGGTACTATCTATTGGAATATTTACCAATACCGAGAGGGGGGATGAATCAATATTGGGAATTTTTTACCATTTTAAACTTCAAACACTTTATGTATACATTAAACATTATTAATATCATTCATCCATCATATGAATTATGCACAGTACACACATAGTTTTACATGGAAACCCAAAATGGGAGAAAACCATAGAATGATTTATTAATAAGAATTACATTTACTTGTTTTACCAGCACCAACTGGAAGGAAGCACCAACTCCCTGAATTCTCTATCACCCACTAGAAGGAGGTTACAACCCCCATTTCTTTACTAGAACCAACTAGAAGGAATCACCCACTCCCTAGATCAAAAACAATATCCAACCCGCAGATAGCAGACAATAATCTTCCACAAGAACAAACTTGTAGAAAGGAAATCACCAACCCACTATGAGGACACCAATCCCCTTGAGCACCAACTCAAAAAATTCAGGAACCAACATGCATGATTCTCAAGCACTAACTTGAGGGAGATATTAGTATCCAACCCTTGCACCACCCTTCCTCCCTAATTGCAAGTTTAATTGTCAATTGCATCCCTTTCTAATTGAATAGTTGAAATCACTCTCAATGTTCTGTTGTATCAATATCCAACCTGTGTTTTTACTTGGAAACAGAACTTTACTTCTGCAATCTGAAGTATCTACTGCAATATACAATCAACACAAATTGATTAATTCTTCTCATAGTCTTCAATATCCTAGGCTAACTTGTGACTGCAATCTAGTCCCCATTCTTTCTTTCATATGAAATCCATATTCTTTGTTTCATGAGCACTGCTTATTTGTATGTGTCATTCAAATTTCCATGCTATCAAACTTTGTCAAGGGTTGGATATGTCATCCACTTTCATAGGCTTACAATCCACTACTAGTTCAAACACTTCTTATGTCATATCAATACAAATTTTTTCCTACAAGCAAACTTAAGCGAACTTGTGAAATATTGAGCTCCTTATATCACCAAATTACATTCCTGTAAACACAATATCCATAACCAAATATAAAGTATGCAACTCCATGGACTAATATTCAGATCTTTAGAATGCTCAGAATACCATCATCATCTTCTACTCATGATGTTCATCCTCTTTTTGAATCTTTTTCAGCCAGAGAACATATTCCTTATATTATAGGCCCGAAAACAAAGCTCTTTCATTACTCCATCAATTTCAACACCTGTTGTAAAATTCTTCTTGAATTTTTGTGACCCCGAAAACACCACATAGAGTTGTATCTCGATTAATCTATCTTCCACACACCTTCATCATTTTCAAAACGTCGTGGTTTATATGTGTGTATGTGTGTGTGTGTGTGTGTTTTAATCAAACATATGTGGACTTGATTAATGATGAATGTGGACCCGATTTATCCTTCGAGCCAACTAGAGTGCCAAAAACGCCATTGAAATGTTTGCACAAACTGTAACCCCCGGAGGCTTATTTTCCTTCATTACTTGAGTTAGCCCCATGGGAATAGAACCAAGTGCATGGGACCACATGATTTATTGTGGGTGGATAGACCCTTGACACATATATCGAGGTAGGGGGGCCTCAATAAATAATACGTCGACATGTGTCTTTCCTTTAGATCACATGTTGAAATTGCAGGGGGGGTTCCTCTCTATTAACTTGCGTACTAGTTAGGCACCCATAATTTGACGAGAGTTGTTGATATCCTCTCCTCATGAACGAAAATATATCCATCATCCGATATTCTTTAATATGATTGACAAATTTCTTGCTGTGGGCCACTCTAGAATTTACCACTTATCGATTGTGGTATAATTTTTAGTTATGTGGATGGATGATCAGTGGTTTTCAAAACCACTACATGGGGACCCACACTCACTCTCCATTGTCCACATGTATAAGGGTGGGTTTCATAAACCACCACACAAATGTCCAAGCTTGTATTATGTGCCAAAAACTTTTCCAATGTGTGCTCAATATGGATCATTGATCCTAAAGTTGATCAACGATCATCACAATTCCTTTCTTCTGCGCAATGCTCATTCAATCTACGATCATGATTTAATTGG
Organism: Picea engelmannii; assembly: GCA_009831015.1. Taxonomy (NCBI): domain Eukaryota; kingdom Viridiplantae; phylum Streptophyta; class Pinopsida; order Pinales; family Pinaceae; genus Picea; species Picea engelmannii. Next base: position 118,759 of record ML807331.1, read on the forward strand.
ACTGTGATCCAATAGTCAATAATGGTCAACCTTCCTCTGGTATTATTGGCATGATTTAGATCCTTTTTCTCCTCATGTAATCTCTATGTGGACTCCCTTAAGTCAGCCTGACATATCTCAACATTTAACAGTCATTCAATACCTTAGAACCTTCGATGAGTTACTTCTTCTTTCTGCCGTCTCGATCTAGTTCATATTCACAGAAAGGATATGCACATGATATCATGTTACTAAAACACTTCGTCATTTTATCGATTAACACATAGACTTCATTTGGTCAATTGTATCCATTACCATTCGATGATATGATTCACTTTCGTCTTAAGGTCTTCAACAGTTATTCCCACAATGTCAGCAACTTCCATTTCTGTAGCTATCTCAAAAGTTGTATTTACCATCTACCTGTAGTTCTTGAACCACCAAGTAACATTATAAGTGTCATCAATGACAATCTTCACAACCACATCTGTATCTTGACATCAATGACAATACTTTCACACAATGGAAATCTTCTCAACAATCTCCTCTTACAGGGTTGACATCAATGATACCATTTGACCAACACCATCTTATCAATGGTTGATTTTTTGAAAATCTACACCCTTCAACCAAAAAATGAGATTCAAAGGAAATATTATCACTCAGATTAGGTCAACATAATGGTCCATATCACATATAGGCATGGGATAGATAGTAATGAAGAAAACAAAGTTATATTGAAGGAAAATCACTTCTACATGAGTGAAAATCGATGCCATGACTTAGCTTATGTACAACATTGCTTTCAATTGCTCTATGATCACCTGAAGGAGAAGAAAATACAAATGGATAAACAAGGGATTATTTCAGATTGTTGTGCAGACTAGTTCAAAAATGATTGTGTGTTTCAATGGTTATGTATGTTGCACAAAAAAAACAAGGTACCGCATATTTGGAACTATTTCGAGTCTGGGCATGGGAAATGGGAGAATGATGGAGGAGGAACACACATCAAAACTATGTTACACAATAAATAAATGAATTTCACAAATATTTTCATCATTTGAGATGCAAAATCCATTGTTGAATGGTGTTCTTCAGTAATGGCAGAGGGAACAAGAAGGAAATAATACCAATCAACCGGTAAAGGACATGTACATAGAAATTTTCAAGAGGTGGTTGATGTAGAATGACCATAGTCATATAAATGAAAAAAAATCTAGGGAATTGATGGATTTCATTTAGTTTTAACATCATACAATTAATAGTTGAAATATTGAAGAGAAAACTCTCTTTTTTCTGTGATCCGTGTAGTAGTAATGAATGGGATGACTGTGAATCCATAGACTGGGTTGATAGATGGGATTGTGTATCACTCCCCATTGGTC